>DWOA01000031.1:0-12542 GCA_018250715.1 Telegonus anausis annetta | reverse complement strand
AATAGTAATAGAAAATAGAAATATAAATAGAAAATAATCTTAGTAACTCTGATTACTAATCTTAATTTTCTAACAATAATACAATATATGATATAACTATACATATTTTACAATATATACTAAAAAAAATCACATAATACATAAACACAACATTTGTAATAAATTATGATATGGGTGGGAAGAATAACAATAACTATTGGTGACATTTATTTAAAGGTTATCAGCAATTACAATAATAAGCGTACAATATTGACGTAAATTATGTTGTAATAATATTTTCGTTGACGAAAAATCTTCTGCCTCTTTTCTAAATTCCTCTTATAAAAATATTCACAAGTAATCCCTGTGGGACCGTGGAGATTCCTTGAGAAGCATGTTCATTCCTGTCTTGAAGAAATTAATAACGAATTCATACAAATTGTACTGTACATACTCACCACAACAAATTCATTAAACATACAACACCCCAATCTTATGAAACTTAAAAAATATAAAACATGGTAGTGATTAAAATATAATAAAAGTTTACAAGTGGCATATAAAATTTGAATTACTTTTAAGTTTCACAAGAGGCAATAGCTACCAGAAATAATCAAGACACACACCTGGACTTTCTCTTGGTTGCACGATCGTTTGTCTCATCCGAGTCGTGGTGCTCTTGGGCTTCCTCCCCGATGATCCCATTCAACATGTCCACCACATTGTTGATAGTCTTCAGCTTATTCTGGATCTCCAACTATACAGAGGCAAGGCAAAATTGATGCAAGGTACGCATTTGACATCCAAATTCTTAGTTGTGTAAGCACTAGGGAACGACAACGGATGCCATGTCCACATTCACAACTAAAAATTTCATTTGAGCTACGCTATGTATTATTCAAGTAACATTAATTGGAATATATATCAAATTAACATGTCATAGCCATAAGTTCAAACCTGCAACTTTGTATTCTCCTTAAGGAACCTTTTGGTATCGGGGCTCGGGGAGCGCTTGGCGTCGCCGCGAAGCTCGTTGCGTTGATCTTTCAACGTGTCGAGTTCTTTCTTGAGAATGCTGGCCTTCTTTATGTAATCTTCACGTTGCTTAGACAGGGCGGCCTTCTGGTGCCGCATTTCTGACTCTATAGCGGCTGGAAGGGAGACGAGACACAACAATGAGGAATAATTTCGACAATAATATGAGTGCAACGTCATGTAACTACGCTTAAATAGACATTACGCTTAACAAGCAAATTAAAGCTGTACTCCGATCGAATGTTACATGAAGCTACACTCATGGCTGTAGCAAATAAAAGTATTAAAGATGTATTAAAACAAAGGGCGTCACAGGTATGACGTCAGCGTTAACTAGCAAAAAAATAAATATGTTGGCGAATATAATGCAGTAACTATGCTAATGCTAAGTAAAATTATTTTTTTTTCTTCACATTCTGTAGACAATGTTATGGCTGGATGTTTTAATATAATTCCCATAATGATTACCTGGAATTACATATTTATTTTAAGAGCCAATTTTAATTTAGGCAAACCTGAAATAGTATTTAATAAAAATTATGTATTAACCCCGTAAAAGGGACAAAACGAAATTAAAAATATAATAATAATAACGACAATTCAACTGCTGGGTTAAACTTACATGCAAACAATTTAGATGCTAGTTTCATTTATCAAAAAAATCAAGTAAAAAGCACTTAATTCCCCTTCAAATGTTTATAGCATTCATCCTTTAATCAAACCATACCATAATGATTCTATGAGGATTTGCAATCAAGCATTCCGTACCTATATTTTTATTAGCATACAATAAAAACGTTACTTATGCAACATGTAAAGGTTCCATAAATTAAAGGTGATGAAAACAGGTTAGTTACAAACACATTAGCTTATACCGAGATTGATTTCAGGTTGAACTTGTACTGTCACTCACCCTCGTGGAGATCTGCAGTAGATATGTTAGTGTGATGTGATGGCCAACAACCTACCGGGATAACACTGCATGATTCAACAACATTACTTGTTATATAATGTTTATTAGTTATATTAAAAATGTGTAAGAGAAATTAGTTTCAAATAATTTTATTTATCACAGTATAAACTGTGTGTGGAAAGCTGGATTTTGCTAGAAAAATTTGTTGATCTGTGAAATGCTTGAATTACTACTAACAAGAAAAAAATAAGCCATTCAATAGGTACATGTTTATTAGATCACTAATAAGAGTAATGACCATGACATGCCACCAATAGATTAACTTTGAAATATCCAATATTAGAGCTAATTGATAAAGCCTTAGAATATATTTCAATAAGATATCGAAGTCTCTTTTTTGCATGTTTGTGGATTAAATTAATAGGAACCAATTCGTAATGAAGAGAAATTGAATTGAATTCAAAGTATTATTATTGATATTGAATATGTGGGTAGGTGTTAATAAGTTGATACAACAATTTTTCAATTCTTACGTTTTTATTTAATTAAAAGTTAATTACTTACAAATTAATGGTTTTGATGTGCTTGTGATACCCTACCCACCAACCAGCACTGACTCCATAATAAATTTCACCCAAACTACAAAGCACCACTATCGCCTACAAGAACACTACACTATGGACTCACTCCAAGGGTCACTGGCTGCAATGTCCGAATTATTTACAAGCAAGATGGAGGAGTTTCAGAAGCAGCTGCAGCAAAGTTCATCTACTCCATCCACAACAGCACTTGCATCTGATTTTGCAGCCTTTCGTCTCTTCGTGTTATCTGCTTTAGACACAGTGCAGAAACAAATGGAATTTGTGGCTCGCCAATTGGAGCGCATGGATATGAGGAGCAGACGCAAGATGCTCTTATTTCATGGTGTGCCGGAAGAGAGGGGGGTGGCCGCAACAGTCACCATCGCAAATCTTGTCTCCACGAAGATGAATATTACTGAGTGTACGACCAACAGTATAGGCAGGTGTCATAGGCTTGGCCGCCCCACGGAAACCAGACCCAGACCCTTACTTGTCAAGTTTAGGGAGGTCTCCGTGAGGGACAAAGTTTGGTTTGCCAAGTCTAAGTTAAAAGGCACGGGCGTCACGCAGTCTGAGTTTTTGACGAAAAGCCGGCACGGTGTATTTATGCGGGCTAGGCAACTGTTTGGTGTCACGAAGTGCTGGACCCGTGACGGCGTCGTCCATGTGCTGGCTCCGGATGGCTCACACCACCAGGTGGAATGCATGACGGAGCTCGAAGCTATTCCAAGTTCTCCCACACCGTCCTCCTCCGTGCAGCCCGCTCCAAGCGCTATCAAGCCTCAGGACGGCCGTGAAATGACTCGCACGAAGCGACTTCAGAAGAATAAATGAACAGTCTCTGCATGTAAGTTTCATTTGTGTGTATATTGACTATAATTTCTATTTTTCCGCCTTATCTCCTCACATAACCTCTAATGATGTCTGCCTGTTGTTATTGTTGTTTGCTCTTCTGTGTTGTTTTAGTGCCTCTTTTACTATTTGCTTATTTGATATTTATTCAAGGTAGTTAGTAATTTAGTATTTTATTATCCACCCTGTTACTTCGACTTATTTTGTTAAATTATATCTGTTTACTGGTTAGCGATTTACTGTCAATAACGTCATTTGTCAAACAGCAAACTTCAGAAGTGAAATTTGACAAGATTAGGAGTGTCAGTTGTCAACCATAGACCTATAATTTCAATGTGTGCCATAGACATTGTGTTCTTAATGACTTGTCGTACAACCAACGACCATCTTGATTGTAAGTCGTGTTACCAAAATGATACACTGCTATACTTACCTGTTGCGTTTTTGTGTTGTGTTCTGTTATTTGTTATTTATTATATTTTTGATATTTCGGTAATTAATGGTTGCTTTCTTTTTGTTGTTTTGTTTAATATGCATGAGATTAAATGTATTGTATGATTTCTTTCTGCACTGCTGGCGGGTAGGAGTTAAAGTGAATATTTTATTTATTTATAAATTAGGATTAATTTGTTGTTTGTTATTATTATTATTATTATTTTATTTAAATGATACTGGATGATAGCAATGAGCATTCATTTTCGTTCTCTTCCGCTTCCGACGGATTAAGTAGTAACAACAGCTTCGAAAGTATTCCTCCTCTAAATACAACACTAGATTCTTATTTCTCAGATGTACTGAAAAATTTTAACGTGGTCCATATTAACGCACAGAGCATTCCCGCACATTACCCCGACCTGTTGTCAACGTTTGATAGCACACACATTCATGCTATTCTTGTTTCGGAGTCGTGGCTTAAGCCATGTCTCCCATCTACGGCATATTCTCTCCCTGGATTCCATTTAATCCGCAATGATCGCACTGTTCGGGGCGGTGGGGGAGTTGCAATTTACCTTCGTTCCCATATCCCCTTTTCAGTCTTAAGTAAGTCACCGCAGGACATTTCTGGGAACGAATCCGAACATCTATTTATTGAAGTTCATCTTTCAAATGCCAAACTACTTCTTGGAGCTTTTTATTGCCCTTCTCTCAGCATTGATTACTTTTCCTGCTTAGACAAACTGTTTGAAGATTATTGTCCACTTTTTGACCATTCCATTATTATGGGTGATTTTAATACTTGTTTACTCAAGCAGGATGTCAGATCTCATAAACTACAGTCGTTAGTCAATGCTGCCAACCTTCATATTCTACCGCTCAGTGCAACACACTACTTTCCACACTGTGACCCATCTCTGCTTGATTTAATGATCGTTTCATCGTTGGATCACGTTGCAAAGCATGGCCAGTGCGCTGCTGAGGGCTTTTCATACCACGATCTTATCTATCTATCATATAAAATCCGACCTCCGAAAGCTAAGTCAAAAATCTTACTTCAGCGTAATTTCAGTGGAATGGATATTGTGAAACTTCGGCAAGATGCTGCCAACATTGATTGGGGTGTCATAGAGACCATGAACACTGTGGACGAGCAGGTGGAACTCTTTAATTCCTTGTTAATACAATTGTATGACTTGCACGCCCCTGTTCGTCCAGTTCGAATTCGGCACCTACCAGCACCTTGGCTTACCGATGAGGTGAAGACCTTAATAATTAAGAAAAATTCTGCCAAATCGAAATATAAGTCGGATGCCAGCGATGATAATCTTGATCGGTACAAATTTGCAAGGAATCGCTGCAATATGATGTGCAGAGACTTACAACGACGCCATATCCACAAATCTGTTCAAAATGAAGACCCTGGTAGGGTCTGGAAATTTCTTAAAACATTAGGAATTGGGAAATCATCTAGTAATTCTCTTCCTCAAAATCTCGACCTAAACGATTTAAATCGTCACTTTTCTGTTACTTCTTGCATAGATAGCAAAACCAAAGAAGCAACTCTGAATCACCTTTCACATATTCCCAATCCAAATTACTCTTTATTTTCGTTTAGTCAATTTTCAGATCGTGACGTAGAGAGGGCAATTCTTTCCATTCCTTCAAATGCGGTGGGTTGCGATTGCATTAGTCGTAAAATGATCACCCCTCTCCTGGACCTACTCCTTCCTACTATAACCTTTATTATAAACAGTTCCATCCAAAGTAATACTTTTCCTTCTTCCTGGAAAGATGCCAATATTATCCCTTTACCTAAAAAATCCAATCCATCCCACTTCGTTGATTTTAGACCCATATCAATACTTCCCTTCCTTTCTAAAGTCCTAGAGCGCCTTATTCACCAGCAACTTAGCTCCTTCCTTTCTAGTAACTCCCTCCTAAATCCTCTGCAATCCGGTTTCCGTCCAGGTCATAGTACGACTACTGCATTACTAAAAATCTCTGATGACATACGCATGGGAATGGATAAACAACAACTGACGGTGTTGACGCTGCTGGATTTCAGCAATGCGTTCAACACTGTCGATTTTGACGTCCTCCTGGGGGTTCTGCGCTCTCTCTACGTATCTCCGACGGCGATTGATTGGTTTCGTAGTTACTTGTATGGGCGCCGGCAACGTATTCAAATTGATGATAAATATTCTAACTGGTCAAATACGTCTGCCGGGGTACCACAAGGTGGCGTGTTGTCTCCTCTCCTTTTTGCTATTTTCATTAATTCTATTAGTCTTCGCCTTACTTCTCTCTACCATCTGTATGCAGACGATTTACAAATTTACAACCACGCTAGCCTTTGCAACTTGCACAGCGCCATCAATACCGTCAATGCGGATCTGGCTTGTATTTCGAATTGGAGCATGAACTTTGGATTGCAGTTAAACGCCACTAAGTCCCAGGCAATTATAATAGGAAGTTCACGTCTGGTTTCCAGGATCGATTGGAATCAGTTACCGCCTATAACATTGGATAACGTTATCATTCCCTATAGTAACAAGGTCAAAAATCTGGGTATCTACATGGACCAACATCTTTCATGGATACCCCAGATCACCGAAGTTAGTAAGAAGCTTTTTGCTGCAGTAGGTTCTCTCCGAAGATTGAAAAACGTTTTACCTGTTTCCACCAAAATTACGCTTGCACAGTCCCTGCTTCTACCAATACTTGACTATGCTGATGTGTGTTATCCCGACATTACTGAGGAGCAATTAAATAAGCTTGAACGTCTTCAAAATTTGTGTATACGGTTCATATTTGGCTTACGAAAATATGACCATGTTTCAGAATATCGGACTAAACTCAAGTGGCTCCCAATTCGCCTTCGCCGGAATGCTCACATTCTATCTCTTCTCTACTGTGTTCTATTTAATCCGAATTCTCCTCCTTACCTTAAACAACGCTTCCAATTTCTCCACATGTCCCATGACCGAGGCCTCCGCTCTACTGAAAATCTTGCGCTCTATACTCCTCCCCACTCTTCCTCCTTTTACACAAAATCTTTCACTGTTCTAGCTATTAGCCTATGGAACTCCCTTCCCGTATCTATCCGTAATGCTCAAACACTTTACACCTTCAAAAATCTAGTTAAGTCCTATTTCCTTCAGCTGTAATTATATTTATTTATTTATTCCTTCCTTTCCTTATGCTATCATGAATGTAACTTTTGTTTCCTTATTTAAATCTTAATATGACTGTATTTTACACTTCTTTTTCCTTATTTAAATGCTCGTTGCTTATCCATATATATATATTTCCCCCTATATATTTATGCTCTACACTATTCTTTAACTGTTATTTGCACCCTGCCTATTCTTCTGTTCCTCCTCACTTGAACTCCGCACCACAAGGTTGTCTGGAAGAAATCGCTATCTAGCGATAAGACCGCCTATTGTATGTTTCGTTATTAACTGTATGTTTCAACTTGTTATATCTTTTGTTATTGGGTACAATAAAGTGTATTATTATTATTATTATTATTAATCCCAAGAGTGAGGTAGAACCCCTCATAGGCATTTAGCTAAGCTTATCACACCCGACGATATAGTATACTTAACACTTCGAGTTTTTAGATATAGATAGACTTAGAGGTAGTACTTTGGACTACCGTGTATAATTTAATTTTCTTCCGCCTTTATTACGCCTTAATGCAATAATAACTGGCCATTAGATTGTCATGCCATTTGCACGAAAAAAAACCTTGCAAAAAATAGTATTACAATAGAAACTTATATTGCTATAGTTAAACTTTTCTTACATTAACGAATGTAAGTTTCACAAAAACAAAATAAACGGCCCGTAGTTACTAAAACTTCTCTGTCGAAGTTTTGGAACTGTCCAAAAGTAAATTAATCTGCAAAGTCGCGTGTTGATTCAATAACAGATTGGGAACGAACGAATGAACAGTAATTTACTATCGGAATATAAATCTTCTATACCATTAATCTTGTAAAGAACTAGCGTCATAATAACTTGAAAATGGAAGCGATTGTGTGAACGAGCGGAACAGTGGTGACCGAACCTGCAGAGAAAGGCGCTTAGGACTAGAATCAAATATGAGTGGTAAAATATTTTTAAATGATAGAATATTGCATCCCTTAGCATTGATATGCATTTATGATTCCACAAAAAAGCTGGTCTTTCATAATATTCATTTTTTTTATTTCAGTTAATATCCTATGTCGATAAACGAAGTGCGGACTAATATGATTATATGACACCGCGGGGAGCGCCTTGCGCTCTTTTTTCGAACAAGTTTTGACACGCTAAGTACATGCACTTGCGGGATCTATCTAGATATATGTCTGTGATTGCGGCGGTGGTAGCTTATGTACAACAAACATGAATTTCAATGAAATTGAGTAAGGTAACCCTTATTATTTATTACCTTGGACATAAAATCAATGAAAACGGTGAGAAATGGTATTTTAGAAATCAACAAAACATTTAAAAATCATAAGTTAAAACAAAGCAAATTAGCATTTTCATAAAAATAGGACGTTCACAGCACATTTATCAAACTATCGGCACAGTTTGGTTAAATAAACTTTCCGAATGTACCCAAAAGAGATATCACGAAATTTCCAAGTTTAGTAAGTTGTCAAAAATACATTTATAATATTAACCCATTCGGAAAACTTAAATAAAGATACCCATCTAACAGAGACAATTTAAACACTAAGCTAGTGAGTCCTAGGATTCTCCTATTATAGTGTCAGAAGAATCGCATGCAAACTTCAAAAATGTCGAAATAATCGACCCTTCAAACTGTGGATTGGACCCCACTTGCCCGTCATTGCTATTGCTATTTATTACTGTGTATTTATTAATAAATATAGCATTGTGCCGAATTACGACTGCGCTTCTGCAACATTAGGAAATTACGAAATGAGATACTGTCATTCACGTTAGCGACACGAGATTAACCTTGGCTAATAATATCTAGTCGCGTATTGTCCTCTAAATGCTCTCTGTGATCAATTGTATATAACTACACTTCAATGTGAATTTAGCTGTTCACTGTTACTTTTCGTGCGTCCACATACGTTCACGTTAACGCATACGTCCGTACGCGTAGAACGTTCACGGCTGCGATTCGGTGCGACGTGAACTCACGGCTCGTTGCGGTTCAGTGGGGTCCAATTCTAATTCGCGCACAAAGAGCTGTATTTGCGCTTAAAGGTCGTAGCAGAGGACCTGTCGTATAATTTTGAACAAATTTTAACCCCTAACGTTTGTTATATAAACTTGAATAGTCAACACCAGCACTGCTACTCACGAAACCAATTTCGACTGATTGGAATTGGAATTGTGTCGCCTATTGAGTTCAATGTTAGGCGGTTATTGAGTGAACTTAAAGATTTTACTAAACAAAGTCACGTAAACATGTTACTTAAATGTTTAATATAACATTTGATCATACCGGCCACTATAACGGAATGTAATTATGCCTTTAATAGTTAAAGTAACATACAATTTATTTCAAAAGTAGGAAATGACATTACTTTTGACAGATAGGATTAACATTGGATTAGAATTGACATTGGTTTCGTGAGTGGGTCCACAGTTAAAGAGAATCCAATGAGCAGCCAATGTAGAGCACAGCTCTTGTTGCCCGAATGCGAAGCGTGCGTGCGTCGAGCCCGGTACCTATCGGAGTGGTTCTTGGTGTCGGAGTTGGCGTAGTTGGAGTTGGGCGAGGAGGGCCCCGCCGACGACAGCGCGCTCGGCAGCTCGCCCGACGACGACATCAGCGACGACGGACCGCTCCAACCTACACCTAACATATTATGCTAAGTTCATTATAGTGAAATGGTTCTTAGTTTTGTGTTATTAAATATTTATGACATGTCATGGTTAGACTTAAGATAATTGTTCAGGAATGGTACTGAATTAATTGATCATTTTGATGTCGATCTTTGGTATGCTAATGTTTTAGCGGATTTTTTGCAAGACTAATTAGCTAATTAGCTAATATTCGGTTAACTAAGATCTTAAGAGGATCAGGCGTTTTTGTTACTCTTAGCTCTATCTATGCTTCCACCATACAAACCGAATTCAGACTCAGTTAGCGGGCTGTCAGACAATTCAATGACAATTTTTGACGAGTGACTATCTTTTAAGGAACGACTTAGGCTTAAAGTTCCATTTGTTTTTCTACATATTTTTTACTGTAATGACTCAAAATCATAGCTGATCAAGTCGTAAAGCAATAAACATGATTCGCATTTTTTAAATATAGAATTTAATGGATTGGAGTATTAAAATTAAACGAGCAAATGAGTGTGGCATGAGACATAGTTAAGAATCAACAGTTGCTCACTGTTGGTGGGCGAGGGCTGCTTGGCGGGCGGCGTGCCCAGCAGCACGGGCGCGGCCGTCACGCGCTCCAGGAAGGCGTCCAGCTGCCGCAGCGACAGCGCGTTGTGCAGCGTCTCCAGCGGCCGGATGGCCGGCACGCCGCCGAAACCCTCCAGCGCCGCTGTGCACGCACACGGATTTATATGTCATGTGATGTTGCGCATATTTGTCGTTACGTCAAGTTGAAAACGGAGAAATTAATTTAGGAGTACTGTGCATAATGTAATACATATACGTCTCTGACTGCAACTGCTATGACAACAAATACTAAAAATAAAGTAGTGATTTAGTGACATTTCTTTCTACTACATTTTTGCTAAATCAGTAAGTATAATATTTCATACGGTACCAATTCTAACTTACCGTTGGAAGCCGAAGCTGTCGGTATCATGACGCGAAGATTCGGCGCCGAGCTGGACCCGGAGATGACGGCCGTGCTGAACAGCCCCGCGGCGCCGGGCAGCTTGCCGCGCGCGCCCAGCCCCAGCATCTTGAGATAGCTCATCTGGCCGCCGATGCTGTGCCGCTGGCGCCGCCCTGCGCCCCACAGCGAGCTACCGGCCTCGTCCCGCGACACGAGCGGCCACGACCCCGCGCGCGTCGGCCCCCGACCGGCCCCCGCGCTCCCCTCCGGCCCCCTGGCCCCGTCGGGAGCCTGGCTCGTGCTCACCGAGCGGCCCGGCCGCCGCGGCCGACCGAATTTAATGGCCGAGAGCGGCAGCTCGTTCGTGGAGGACTCGACGCCCTCCACGTCGACGACGGGCGTCGCCGGCGGGGGCGACGGGTCGAGCGGGCACCACGTGAGCCCCGCGGGCGTGGTCACGGTCACGGACGGCCGCGCCGCTGCCGGCCGACGGCGACGCGACGGGGGACGAGGACGGTAACGCGATAGATGCGAGCGGAGTGTCGTTAGAGACAGGAAGGTGACGGACAGAAAATATATTAGTGAATAGAATAAATAGATACATAGATAAATAAATAAATGTAAATAAAATAAATACGTAAACTATAGATAAGGAGATACTGTGACTGGAAGCGTGCTCGATGGCGATGGAGCGGTGAGGCCGTGTGCGCGCTTGACGAGCGTTCGCCGGCAGCCGCGGCCGCCGCGCGCCCGCTCCCCGCCCGCCCACACGCGTGTGGCCCGCCGGGGAGGCGGGCGGCCGGCGGCGCGCGGCCGCACTCTACTTTCATTCCATTTCGATCTTACTTCTCTAGTTTAATGGATTAGTCAATTCCACTCGACATGCAAGCAACAAACAGCAGTCAAACGCACCCACACATTTGCGAGGAGCGAGAATGTAACGCAAACACACACAAGATCGCCGGCCAGAGTGAGCTAGGGTTCGCGGCGACGAGCTGCCGCGACGGCAATTCTACACACTCCAAAATACAATACAAATCAAATAATACACAAATAGTCAATTAAAAATATCAGTAAGCAATGAATTGAGAATAATTAGGTACTTGTAAATTAAAATATACATCGTGTAGCATTCCGAAATTACTAAAAAAGTCGGAGTTGATATGTGGTACTGTGAATGAGTAATATAAATAATATATTTGAAAATACTACATTTAATAGAGATAGCATGCAATTTTCTTAATTTCACCACCATATATTTGTTTTATTGAATGAAAATAATGATAATAATATAGTTAACCGACTGCTCCATTAACTCGCATCTTACATGGTAATACAACACATTTTCTACTATGAATCAAACGTCACGAAAGTCTCAAGAAAGTTATAACTTAAATAATAAATGATAACGTAATTTCAGCGATTGAACTCACCCAACCCTCGTATTTAACTTGCTTTTAAAAAAAAGGAAAGATTAATTTAATTGAAAGTGGAAACCTTTGCGGTGCAGTGATTCTTGCACGTACATTGGTTCGAATGGAATGAGGCAGATTGAACTGCCTTCGTTCAAGTGAATGTTAAAGTAATAATAAGGTATTGTTTCACCCGGGCGGCGGCTCGCGGCGGCGGCGGCACTGACCTGGGCTGTCGACGCTGAGCAGGCTGAGGCAGCGCGGCGCGGCCGGGCCCAGCGCCTCGCCCGCTGCCCCCCACCACGCCACATTACTCCACGGTACTTAGCCACGGTGCGCCACACCGCGCGCGACGTACGCTCCACATCCACTTACGTTACGCCGCACTCGCGTGTCAAAATTTCTCATTTCGGTCTTTACGTGCCTCGATTCATCAACTCGCTCAATTTTATCGTGCTACTTTTTTTATATTTCACACACTACAAAAACCCTTAAGTGTCTTATTTTCACGGTACGTCAATAATCTAATGCTTAAAATATATATATTTTTTATT
>DWOA01000030.1:0-12547 GCA_018250715.1 Telegonus anausis annetta | reverse complement strand
AACACTGCCGTTATTAGGTAGAAATAGGTGTGGCGGTGGTGCCGCCGGAGTCAAACCACAAAGGATTCTACCACCTACAAAATGTACTTTAAAGATGTTCACTAACATAATGTTAACTTGAATAACTGGGTCACGACTAGATGCGCATATAATAAAAATAATCATGAACAACTAACATTTATCATATAAAACTATATCTAAGGTATCACTTGTAGAATCAATATAAGTCAGTGATTTGAATTCTACTCATATTAATTACCTAGAAAAAATGTATGAAAATGTAATGACAATGTTCGATGTACATTAATTTTATTTTCAATAATTATTATATCAGGGGACCTGGAACAATCTTCAATTGAAAATTTGGATTTAAGTCAAAATAATCAAAATCAAGACGTATTAACGAACTTTGAACAACAAGCCAATGGTGAAGATACTGATATAGGTCTTACAAATTGGGATCAAACACCTAACTTTGAAGTTCAGACAAATAAAGAAAGTACTGATAATATTAATCAGCAACATATGGCAGGATTTGATCAACACCAACAAAAGCCATTTTTTCAAACCCAGGACAAAAATATTGATAACTTTGGTTTCAATGTGAACAAAAATCCAAATATACCACCAAGTAATACCGAACACAACAGTTGGACTCAAAATAACAAAGAAGAAAATTTGTGGCACTTAAATAATAACAATCATGGACATAGTAACAAATACCATATTAATCAATTTGAACATAATGTACACTCGGATTCTTTCACAACCAGCAACAAGGACACATCTATTCAAGGTTTATGGGATAGCATAGACGAACTCACAAAACAATTTTCGGAAACAAATGACACAGCAGAGGAGAACTTATCTCATGGCCATTCTAATTTCCATACGTACAACCAAAATGATGACATACAACATGGCTTGCACTACGATTATATTCCTGAACCTACTAATCCACAGAACATTATACCACAGATAAATACCGATGAAGTTAAAGAAGAAAAAGATTTAGGAAAGCATCAATTATTTGAGGAAGAAACAGAGAGTACAAGTACCACTATGAAACCAAACAAAGTGCTGGTACTTAGCCCAAAGCCCGTGGAAAATGGAGATACAAATTTTAACACTGAAGACGAGCGACCATTTAATCCCAGCCATAATGATAATTCAAAGGATGAAGGTCGTGGTGACATTGGACCAGAAGACATATATAACGAATTTACCACTGACGACAAACCAGAAAAAACGCCAGAAGAAATTGAATCTTTAAGCATTACAAAAGAAACAAGTTCTATAAATCTAGATGACACGATTGTTAAGTTAAATCCAATACAAATCGTAAAGGACGAAAGTACCCCTCAATCGTCAAAACCCATCACGTCACCAAATACACAGATTAACACTATACCAAAAATCGACGATTTTCACAGTGTTAATGTACAAAATAACAAACCGCCAAGCAACACAGTTGAGAATGTAGATATACCACAAAATATACCTCAGCTAACTTTAGATGAGTTCCTCAATAATTATGATAAAAAAGACCAAGATATATTCCAAGAATATTTACAAGAGGGACTAGAGAAACAAAATGTGGAGCAACAATTTGTACTTTCTCATCAACCTGATAATGAAAAACCGTACAAAATCCCACAAGAAATTGAAAGTGTAAGCTATACAAATAAAAAACCAAATTCAAATATAGAGGTAGATTCTATTATTACAGAAAACTCCCAAGAAAATACCAATTTCAATGATCACCAAACATTACTTTCTACCTTACAATCGCACATTACCTCTAGTACTCCTTCTACACAAATTAGTACTACATCCAAAAGCAATAATGCTAACCATAAACCGTATTATGATGTGTTGAAATCGGATAATAATCCTTTAACAGAAATACCAAATCGTAAACCAAAAGAGCAAACAACAGAACGTTTAGAAACACCAGAACAATTCTTAGAACAGTATGTTGAAAATTGGAATCAGCAACATCAAATTGATCAACAAATTTTGGAACAACTACTACAGGAAATGGAAAGCTACACAAATCAAAAACCAGATACTAATAACAATAAACAAGACGAATTATATGCTTACTTGCAATCTCATACACTCTCTAGTACACCTGCACCTATTTTTACTACAACGGAAAACAATAATGGTCATGGTGTTTACCAAAGACCATGTTATGACCAATCTCATACACATGTATCACCAATTTCCAGCGCAATACCACACCAAAAACCAGAAGAAATACAACAAGAAAACTTAGAACAACAGTATGTTAGTAACTGGGACCAACAAGTACAAGGTTCTTGGACTGATGATTTGCAACAGGGATATGATCAACTAAATATGGAACAACAGTTAGAGGATTTCCAACAACAAGAAAATAAGCATGGATCGGAATATTTCGATCAACAAGCACAAAGTTTTTTACAAACATTTGATGATTCACAACAAATTGAGAACAAAGACACTAAAAATTTGCTGGAAAATTATGAATATCCTGTAAATTCCAGAGATATAAATGTGGAACCTAAACAACCTATTTATACAAGTCATGTTCCCAGTGACAAAGGTCAAAAGACAGAGGATGACAATACCCCTACTGAAAAAAAATTGGAACCCGAATCTCCTGTACAAACGAGTAATGAAAAGCCTGGATTTTGGAAATCAGTTGGGAACAAATTTTCAAATGCAAAAAATAAAATATATTCATGGTTTTCGAGTGATTAACTACTCCTCTGATATTATTAGGTAGCAAGGTGTAATTACGTTAACTTAGTTTTAATATTATTACATTAATTTATAATATTTTATAATTAAAAATTGTACATAATTTTGACTATGGTTACTTTTATTTAAACATTACATACCTCAGGTAGAGAATTGTAATATTTTATAAACAGTTGCTGCTGAACAGAATCTGAAAGACAAAAACGAAAAAATATAAATGAAAATCTATATAGGTACATAAAAATGAATCTCAAATTTCCCTTGCACATTGTATCGTGCATGAACGGATGGATCAATTTTGCTAATTATTTTTTGTCATATTAATTATTTTCAAGAGAAGGTTCTTAGGAAAGAAAAAACATTGTAAAAAAGTAATTTTAAGTAAATTATATCAATTCATATTCAATATTCATAGTTAAGACAAGACAACATCAGCCATTATTGTCAGCCAGTGACAATATAAAATTGTTGAAAAATTAATTTACAATTTATTTAATTTAGGTCAGCTAAAGCTACTACAAGTTCTGCTGATGTTTAGATCTTGTGTTAATATTCACACATAATACATTAACATGCTACACTTAACAACTTTAAATAGTAGATAACTGCATACCAACATCAATCAGTAATATCAATGAAATGTATATAGAACACATACATATTTTATCCCTATCTGAGACCAGACATGTGCCAACAGTAGGACAATGGGTTGACATTGATGAACCCTTTCTGGTTCTACTCAGCACCTATTTCTGCCTTATTAACAGCAGCATTTGGAACTACTACAGACAGTATGGTGTGAAACTACAGGACACTTATTTGAGGTCTTCCATTTAAGTATTAAGAGAGCAGGTAAGCATATGGACGCTTATATACCCAACCCCAGTTAAGTCTGTAATCTTATCTAGGGTTTAATACATAATACATCTACATGGGCAGCAGTGACCACATTACACTAGATGGATTCCATGCTCATTTAATACTTATAAAAATGATAATTATAAACTTTTACTTCAGACTTGACGTTTGTTTATTAAAATTAAAACAACTTTTAACATATGGTTTTTACACTAAAATAATATGAAAAAAAGTAAATAACATAACACATTCCTTTATATAATACAATATGTATCTTAACACAATCAGCCTTCCAATAAAATTGTGATTTATATTCTTTTAAATGCTCACAGCAATGGCAGATTTACCAGCAGACTGAGTAGGCTAGAGCCAAGGGTGGCAGATTTGGCATATAATTTTTTAACTTACAGAAACAAGAAATAATATTATACATAGAGAAAACTAGTTTTGAAAATTTAACAAACAAAACATTTAACTTTAGTACCTAATGTACAGTAGAACACTCAGGTCGGCTATACTGTACAACCCGTGTCGGCGAATTTCGGGCTGCAAGTGTTATATAAGGGTAGGGGGGTGTTAGAAAACCATCCCCTGTGAAGATCAAAGGTCGGAAGCCCCCCCGTTTATTTTTTTACGAATTTTTAAAGTTTTTGAGGTTACCTTGGAAAACTCCGATTTTTCATTAATTCCAAACGTCAATCACGTAAAAATGCACATTAACAATCACTAAAATTATTAATAACTCATCACCAGCACTCTCACTTAAATCGCGCACCTTAAAAATAGATTTTTAGTTAGTAAATAGTTAATAAGAAAGATCGATGACATTTTCAAAGTCAAATGTCAACGATGTCACACGATCGCCAATTCTACAATCGATACGATTCCGATCATTTTAACATCGATGTATTGATGATTATTTTAAATTACAAATAATCTATTTTTTTAGAAAATTGATGGTGACAAAAAAAAATTACAATATTTTATGTAGTTTTACATAGGTTTACATACACTCACATTGGTTAGGTTTGTTAGGTGGACATATTAAAAAAAGAAAAACTAAGCGAGCAGGGCGCGGCAGCGCCCTGCGAGCGGTTGCGTGACATTAGCATTTCACGCAGGATTGGTTAGGTTTGTTAGGTGCACATATTAAAAAAAGAAAAACTAAGCGAGCAGGGCGCGGTAGCGCCCTGCGAGCGGCTGCGTGACATTAGCATTTCGCCCTTAGCAGCACGATCGCCAATTCTACAATCGATACGATTCCGATCATTTTAACATCGATGTATTGATGATTATTTTAAATTACAAATAATCTATTTTTTTAGAAAATTGATGGTGACAAAAAAAAATTACAATATTTTATGTAGTTTTACATAGGTTTACATACACTCACATTGGTTAGGTTTGTTAGGTGGACATATTAAAAAAAGAAAAACTAAGCGAGCAGGGCGCGGCAGCGCCCTGCGAGCGGTTGCGTGACATTAGCATTTCACGCAGGATTGGTTAGGTTTGTTAGGTGCACATATTAAGGCCTTAGGCCACCCTAGACGCCGCAAAAAATAGGGTTTTTCGGGATTTTTTTACAGAAATATTACGCAATAAATCGAGATCACACAAATGGGACTTTATTACACATATCATTAACTGCATACAGTATTTTTTTTGAGGCAATTTATTCAAAAATGGTGGCGGTACAGCGTTTTTGCGACGACGTCTTTTTTTTTCAATGCTCCACGGCCGGAAGAACAGCTCCTGTAATTTAATAAATCATGATTAGGGGCTGAATTTTTTTGATTATATATACTATAATCTAAAGAAGTACGTAGGATTTTTTCGATATATTGATTTTTGACCAAATGGCGCACTTCTAAAGTGGAAAGTGAGGAATTTGCCTAAAAAACACGTCAGATAATTGTTAATAACAAATGAACTATGCATTATAATAAAAAAATCCTACGTACTTCTCTAGACAATGTATTTTCGAAGATATATTCCAAATTTCAAGTCGATCGGTTGCAAATTGTCTGAGTAATCTTTCCGGCCAACTCCAAAAAAGTAGTTTTGAGATAAACGCATTCAAAGTTTTGAATAGCAGAAAATGATGGATGATTTTGCAATACCTTTAATCTGCGATGCCTGCACCATACAATTGGCCTTCCACATCATGTTCCTGCTCGCACTTATCCTTTCTGCTTGCCCTTGCAGCGATTCTGGCCTCTTTCACCCGGTCAGATAGCGATCTCTCTGCAAGCTTTATGCGCTGTTTGTCGATTTCTATGCACGTTTCGTAGCTGTTCAAGCCGATTTCCAAACCCATTGCCTCCATTATGTGTAGAATTGAACAAAATCCATCATTAAACACACAAACTGCAATTTCCGTAGCCACATCCAATACTATTTTCCCACTTGAAATATTTTTCGGAGCCAATGTCCACACAGTCGAATTAAAACTTTCATTGTTGTTTTGCGTATAACCGCCGATGCATCGAGTTAAAAGATTTTGATTGGTCAGTTCTTCATAAATTGGTCTGATAGCTTCGTACACTTGTATTGGAATAGGTGGTTTGTGTGTGTACTCAGCCAAAGTATT
Source organism: Telegonus anausis annetta (assembly GCA_018250715.1). Taxonomy (NCBI): domain Eukaryota; kingdom Metazoa; phylum Arthropoda; class Insecta; order Lepidoptera; family Hesperiidae; genus Telegonus; species Telegonus anausis. Next base: position 6,351 of record DWOA01000030.1, on the reverse strand, counting down.
CGTGGCTTTCGCGCGTTGCCATGAGCACCATGAATCCTCTCCAATAGGACATTTGTCGTGCTGCGGTTTGTCATCCGTAGATAATTTGTGATCCAGTGTAGCCCATATACTGCTTCTCATGTTCTCGACTGAACCACTATTTCGACGAATCGCTAATCCATAATAAATAGATAACTCATCTATAAGTTTTCCAGTCAATTTTCCCCTTCCACCGAGACCTTTTGTCGTTTTTTTCAAATTACGTAGTCGGGTACCCATTCGCTTTTGCACGTGATCAATACACTCTTTCTTGAGAACTGTGAGATCTTCATATGGCTTAGCATCTGTAATTCCTTTAAAAGTCTTCGAATCACCGTCACCAATGTAGTGAGAGTATTTGACCTGATGCAAAGTTTCAGAGCGGCGAAACATCTCAACAACTGCATCGACTTCCATTTTTCCTGCCGATCCATCGTGATTCACAGCGCATTCTCCTACATGACTTTCTGCCCACTCCGCATATTCGTCGGAATCTTTTTTTTTAGACCAATGCTCACACGCCTTACAGTATTTTGATTTCACTACACAATCAACGATTTTTCCAAAGTTATAGCCAATAAGAGTCACTATCCCATACAGAGACGTAAATCCACGTTTTCTCCACGAACCATCGCCTGACACTAAAATTCCATTTTCTCCGTTTTCAATCGAAATGGTTTTTTCTTCTTTCGCAGCTCTCATCATACTATTTTTGCAAACTAAATTGGTTGCAGTGTTCATTCTTTTGACAACCTTATCGTAAAATGAGTGAAAGGTAGTCCGAGGTAATTCCATGAATGCACAGAATTTTCTGATTCCGTGCCAACCTACTCCAAGCAATCGCATGGCAATTATCATTCTACGGTTGATTTCGTAGCCTTTCTCAACAAGTGGACAACTCGGTATCTCAGTCTTCTCACACTTTTCACAGGACACTACAAGTTTAAATCCCAAACCACGCTTACTGCTTTCAGTAAATTTTACTTTCGATTGGCATATTTTACAAACGACAACGTCGGAGATAGCCGAAAAAACTGCGATGAAGTTGATTAAACGATAACCAAACGCTGGATTCACTTCGATATCGTATAAATCTTCCGACTGCTTCAGTTTTTTTGCCGATGAACTGACGTTCAAATCGTCTGGTGCTTCCACCTCATGCCGATTCAACGGTCTTCGACGAGATATCGATGGTCTCCTGGCGGACGAAACCGACGTTTTTGTCCCTTTCTTTCCACTATACAATCCGTCACTCATTGCAAAAGCAAATTAATACAACAAAACACGTCGAATCAATAATCGCACGGGAAAAAAGAATTTATAGAGAAAAACGACTGTTTGTCGACTCGCGTCCTTCTCGACTGCTTGGCCGTGGCTAACTGTCAGAAACAGGCGTACCACAATTCTAAACTCGCCAGACTAGTCAGGCAATAAATATTTCAAATAACATCTGCCGTATACCTGCTCTAATCGTCTAAGGGACCTTTTCGCTAGCGCTAACAAAAGTGACCGGACGACCCTTGTACTAAAACTCGAAAATGGAGTACTTAAAGATTTTTGTCGGCCATAATCTTTTGGGACATCATTCTTGAGGCCTTAGGGGACACTTTACAACAAAAAAAAATCGATTTTTCGAAAATTCTAGGGTGGCCTAAGGCCTTAAGTAAGAAATTACATCGCACGATGATAAAAACGAAAAATGACTGCCGTGAACGCGTGAGCGCTCTCTGCCGACCGGCAAGTGACTAACAAACCGCGAGAGGAGTGGAACTTAGTGTGTCCAGACCGATAGCTAAATACTACCGATGGTTTTTGAGAAATGTAGGTAGTCCATATAACGGAACTAGTCCATAATTGGCGCATTTACTCTAATAGTAACATAAACAACGACGCCAGTTTTCGCGCCAAAATCGCTCCAAGAGTCCGCATCGCTCTAAGGAATCGTCGCACAACAACGATTGACGTATCTCGGCTATGCCTAAAACTACCAGCCCTACTACTATGGCCACGTCCACTTCATTCATCTGCTACTATCATGTACTACGCCACACACAATGTACTACGCCGTGTTCATTTATGAATGAAAATACATATAATACAAAGTATTTAAACTAAATAAGACGTTACATGCCGCGGGATCTAGCGTCTTATTTATTACGGATAGTAAGACGAATTTAATATTCGTAATAGACACTGGAGCAAATATATCCGTAATACCGCCTTCTAAAGGACAACAGCTGAAGCCATTGGAACTTCAAGTCTACTCGCCTAACAATACAGTCAAATCTACTTATGGCCAGAAAACAATGGAGCTCTACTTAAAACTACGTATGGAAAAATCAGGGAATAGAAGTGAAACGACAGGGTACCGTATTTAGAATAAATGATATATTTTATTTTAAATGAAATCATTGGAAGAGATATGTCTGTTTTCTAGCTAGTGTAAGATAAGACAAAACACATGAAACCTTTTTGAACGTAATAGTGCTGATTATTTTTTGTATAAAAAAATAGAATAAACCAATACTACGTAGTCCATTCAAATGGAATTTCATCGTCGCGCAAGTCAGTACACCTATCATCGGGGCTGATTTTCTCGAACATCATCAGCTGATTGTCGATATTAAAAACAAAAATAATAAACGGGAAAACTAACCTATCAACGCAATCTTTCATCAGAGTTGCTAACTAATATACCTACTGATGAAATGAAATTAGAGTTTTAACTGTTATAAATCTATTTAATTGCAAACAGACAAAGAAAAGTAATACAATGCGTGACTGAACATTTTGACAAGACAAAGCTCTGAGTATGTTTCGCTGGCAATGTTTTGCTCGTGAATTCATTCGTGCTATTAAAAGCGTGCAGGCGTTCATACTTTTATCATCCTCCCCTGGACGCAAACGTTTTTAATCCCATGGCTGCAGCAAAAACCTCGTGCTTCGGCCGATGAAGTCCTTTTGTTAGAATATCTGCGATCATGTCTTGCGTTGACAGATATTGAACAGCAACCTGGTTGGCATTAATCCTCTCTCGCACGAAGTGGTAACGCACATCAATTTGTTTGCTGAGTGGGTGATACATGGCATTACCTGAAAGACTAATCGCACTCTGATTATCACAATAGAGAGTAATAGGTATACCTTTCAAATTAGGTGTGAATTCTTCTTCCATCTGTTTTAAACTAAGTGCTTCCTGTATTGCAGAGGCTAGGGACATATACTCAGCCTCCGTGGTAGACAATGCTACAGTTTGTTGCCTTTTTGAATTCCAGCTAACAGCTGCACCCTGAAATAAAAATATATATTGCGTGTGCAAGACCTTCTATCTTCTAAATCATTAGCCCAATCCGCATCACAATATCCATAAATATTTCCTTTCATATTTATAAGAAGCATCGATATACGATGGCAAGGTGAAAGGTTCTCGGCCTGACCAAGATCGGTATAGAATTTCAATCAGAAAATTTTACATTGCCTGTACGCAGCACTTACTCATTAGTTCGCGTGACAAGATTCAACTTGTTCATTGGATTAGTTTATCTATACGAGTATTTGAAGTAGAAGTCTTGGACGCACTTCGTCAAAATAAATTCGTAACGCAAGGCATTCTCTTCTTTACTCCCAAAAATAAGTTGATAGCAGCAACCATTATCGGTTGAGAAATTTAGAATTTGAGATTTATCAATAGAAAATTCGCTCGGTATACAGGGTTGGCCATGGTCGTTATACATTATAGTTCGAATTCCCGCGCAAACGCAAGCGGTGCGGGTAGCGGAAAGGAAGCTATTGTTTAGCTTGTTTCTCGGAGTTTTAAAAGCACAAAGACATACAATGAGTGTAAAAATTATTCGTACACTAGCCATTTTACAAAATAAATCTTTTTTTATTGGAAATGATAAGAGATAACAAATGCTTGTCCACTAGTCATAATGGATCACTTATTCAATAATCATGTTTTTACAAAAAACTTTGAATACCTTTATTTGTTTTTTTATTTAACGTCGAGAAACAAGAAGTCAGCTGTTTTGGGAGCGCAAAAAGTATTCGTACACTTGATCACTGGCAGTTCAAAATTGTATCTTGACAGAGAAAAAGTAATTTTTAAAATTAGAACAAATGACGTTCTTGTTTAGAAGTAGAAGTGGTCGGCCGCGTGCATTGACTGATAGGGATCGTAATTTTATTTTACGGAAGATAAAAAAAAGATCCAAAAACAGTGCGCGTATTGTGAATGACCTCTCGGATCATAAAGTTAGTGTATGTAAAAGTACAGTTCGTAATGTTCGTTACGTAACAATGGCTATCATGGCCGATCTATACGGAAGAAATATTCGGTGAATGCTGCTAATCGTAAAAAAGGTTGGATTTCGCTAAAGAGCATCTGGACAAAAATCAAGAGTTCTGGAACACAGTGATTTTTTAATAATTAAATTAAATAAATTAAGCGTACGGTGTGGAGGAAAAAAATACAGAACTCGATCCAAAATATTTGCGGCCTACTGTGAAACATGGTGGCGGTTCTGTACTCGTGTGGGGGTGTATGAGTGCCAGGGGTGTTGGGAAATTACATTTCATTGACGGTACTATGCATCATCGAATGTACATTAATATTTTAAAAAATAATTTGCGCGGTAGTGCTGAAAAATTAGGAATATCGGACAATTTTATTTTTCAACAGGATAACGATCCTAAACATACCGCTTTACAAACCAAAGAATGGTTGTTATACAACGTGCGTAAAAAATTGAATTGGCCTCCTCAATCACCAAATCTTAATCCTATAGAACATTTATGGAAAATATTAAATGATGGTGTCCAAAAACGGGTGGTTTCTAATCGACAAGAGTTAAAACAGGCCTTGCAAGCTGAATGGGAGAATGTGTCACAAGATTTTACACGCAAACTTGTGGGCTCCATGCAACGTCGACTCCAAGCTGTTATAAAAAGTAAGGGATATCCAACAAAATATTAAATTAATTAAATGCAAATAAAATATAATCAAGATCACCTTTGTTTTCATTTTGAAACTTACATTTTCTCTGTCAAGATATAAGTTTGAACAACCAGTTATCAAGTGTACGAATACTTTTTGCGCGCCCAAAATAGTTGACTTTTTGTTTCTCATCGTTAAATAAAAAAAAACAAATAAAGGTATTCATTGTTTTTTTGTAAAAACAAGATTACTAATAAGTGATCAATTATGACTAGTAGACAAGCAGTTGTTATCTTTTATCATTTGCAATAAACACTCACGGTATTTCAAAAGCACGATTATATGCCGCCGTCCGTCACTGATAAAATTTCGGTTCAAGATGATTAAATTGTAACCAATGACGTCGAGAATCAAATCGATAATTCATCCCATAATCGTCCACCATCACACTGGTCCTAATGAACCTGTTGTACGTCCATCTACCCATGATGACCCTGCATTGAAAGAAAATGATAACCCTGACCTTAAGTGGCCGTGCAATGGCGCCAAAAGATTTAATGCCAGGAACATCGTTCCAGAGTAAAGCTCCAAAGGAGCCCATGGCGATACCTGGTCCAAATAATGTAAGAACAGTTTCGGAGTCACTACAAAGGACACGACTTGAGAAGGAGAAGGCGTCCCAGGTATTCATGAAATTGGCTCCTGTGTTCAAATGTATTTGAGAAAATTGAATGATAATGCCAGGGAACCTTATGATGTCTCTTTCTATAGCAACTATTGCTGTGGACAACAAAAGAAAGAATTCATGCTGGCAATGTACTAACATGCGACTCAAATATTGCCGAACATCAAGGGTATTACTCATAAGTTCCTAATAAAAGAGTACACCCAAAAGGAAGGAGACTGTTTATTCTGTCATCCGTAACATTACGAGGTTATTGAAATCATCATCAATTTACGTTCCAGACCAGTATATCATTCTGATTAAAACAGCAAAGAAAACTGGAAAGCTTTGTACTGTTGAAGAACTGATACATTCGAATTTTTTGACCCCAAACCTCTGTGTACATTATAGACCGTTCCTCTATATTATAGAGGACGGTGGCAATAAATTTTAATGGACCGATATAAAGATTCTGAAGGCGGATAAATTAAGCAATGGCATATTTTTCGGTAAAATACCCTAAGAGTTCAGGTCGGTATCTACGTTGAGAAAACCCAAACGAAGTCGAAGGCAGTGCCTGATAATAATTTGATTCTAAACCAACGATACACTGAAAAGCTTACAGTTTCTGAAGCACAGATGCAAATGATTATGCAGACGACCCGCGTGGCGGAATGGTCACCATACCGGTCTGTCACGCAGTGGGTCCCGGGTTCGATCCCCGGCCAGACAG
>DWOA01000029.1:0-12580 GCA_018250715.1 Telegonus anausis annetta | reverse complement strand
ATATTTATCTTTTATAATAGTTTTATTCCTCATTCGAGTCAAAGATACCTATATGACTTTATTTTTATCATAACCATCTAATCAGAACACAGTAAGTAGGTGTCGATACTTTTCCACATCACTATCTTAATCTGGCACCCTGCTTAGCTCTAAAACAAAACATGTAACTTGTATCCATATTATCGTTAACATTTTCTTTTAACGCTTAAAAAACAAAAAGCATTCAGCACATACAAATGAAAGTAACATTATTGTACTATTACAAAATACCGACGGCTGTATAAATACGATTCACTTGCCTATGTAATTTATAACTTAATCGGAGCGGCTAACAACATTTTGCTTCTAAAAAAGGAACATCCTGATTCCGAGTTCCATAAACAAAATGTCCTAATTCTAAATTCGAAAGAGGTTCAAGTAATAAATAAGGCTTCAATATAAAGCTATTGGGTCGGTGTGCCACTGATACAGATGTCTTGTGCGAGATAGCGGCGCATACAAAACGAAGTAACATGGATATCACATTAGCCGAGTGACGGGTAGTGAGACCTTGAGTGAAGGGAAGTTGTGTTTCGGTTGTGTACACAGAAGTTGCCTGTAGTACCTCACCATTCATTACCTGCTCGTTGTGGCACAATATTTACGCCTACTACTTATAAGTGTGGACAGTACGAGGGATACTTGTAACAGCAATTTTTCTCCGTTTCTTGAAATTGACAACGGCTATTGCACACAAGCAAGATTATTATGTTGGTGAGGGTTTTATTCTTAGTATTTGTGAGTTAATATTATTCATAATTAATGTCTATTCAATATATTGTTTTATATATTACAAGTAGCAAACGAGCTTGCAGTGAAAATGTTGGTAAGTGACCACTGCCGTCCAGAGCTATCTGTAACCACTGTAACTCCAGATAAGATTAGTCGTAACCGAGTTCAGACACACATGCGTTGCCACCCCTGAGGCCTAACTTGGAATGCCTCTAATTAGTATGTCTCCTATTATAATACCTTAAATACAACGCAGTAGCGCTGAACGCCGCTAAATAGGGGCGCCGGTAGTGCTTCCATAGTCGAACCAAGAAATAATATATTTGAAACACATAAAAACATTTTTCCAAATGAAAGATAAAATCAAACAGATATAATATAAAGTAAACGAAATATAAACAACATAATAAATACGTACCTATAATATTGCGTTCGCTATAAAAACCAAAAGTTCAGTTAAAGCTCTCGTGACATCGTTATCTTTTATCACAACAAAAACGAAGAACAAAGGGAAAATTTAAAAGTATCGAAACAGCTTTTTGTTTTAGTAAAAATAAAAAACATTTCTTTTTTAAACCAACTACCGTCGGCGACGGAACGCAACCACCATATCGGTATGATCGTCGGACGCTACTCGAAATGTCCGAGGCCGAAAGGAAATTAAAAAAAATACCGGCCACATATTTTGGCGGGAAATAAATCACGGGGTGCCGTAGACGTGGCTATATAAAATTTATGGCGGTACAGCAAGGAGGCCGACCGGTAGAAAACTACTAAAACAAACCGAAAAAAAGACAAGGTGACACCACGTGACCCCCGAAGCAGATGCGACAACTTCATTACGACATATAATTTACTTCGCTCCCGTTATTGAAGTAGGAAGCGTTATTTTTTGTTCTCCCGTTAGTGGGTAATTTATCGTCACACTGCTTGGAAAGGTAAGGGCGAAGTGACGGACTTTTGTCGATGTTAAACGAAAACAGTAATTATAATTCTACTGAATAACATTGTGGTTTTTCGCCCTTGCAATGTTTAGGATAATAATTTATTATATTTCCGTAGGAATATATTTCCGCGTCGTAAAATTCACTGTTTTATGTTATTTTGTGTTCAGTATTTCCCGTAGAAACAATATTAATTTATAGACACAAATACCTACTCATATAATTTTAGTAGGTACGTATATATTTAAAAATCACTGTTAAACATTTTAAGCTTTAATTCAAACTAAAATAACCAAATGGACAACGGCAACCTTAAAAAATGTATCCTATTATCCTGTGACTGTTAATTTAAACAGCATAATGTTCGAAAATTATTTTAATATCGATAATTGCTCTCAATGTAAAAATATGGAAATGCCGTGATCTGGGATAAATGCGGTCGGAAACCGCGTGTGAAAATCTGTTAAAATGAGAGTTTTATACGTTAAATCCTGTGGATTAATTAATAAAATATAATTGTATCGGTAAAATTTATAATACATTCCGATTTTAATTCATTCATTCTCTCCACATACATTGTATGAAGAGTTGAAAAGTTATAAATAACGTGTGATGGTGTAAAATATTAAATTTAAAAAATTGGACACTATTGACTATTATAAGCACGTTTTCGGTTCAAACGGTATTACGTGAAGCCAACGAAGAAACCAATACAGGAAACTTTTCTCTTCGTAATATTGTTTAGTTCAATGCACTGCGAAATGATTGTTGTTAAAAGTTTTTAACTTGCTGAGTACGTTTAAATTGTGTTCCGAGAAATGAAGACAAAACAATAAATTCGGTCGCGTGTGAGATACTGCGCGCCGTATGTGTCCAGTTTTTATTGTTTTGTGCAAAGTTTACTATCTAGAACGTCAGTCATTATAGACTAGTGCTCCGTCTCACAACCCTTATAATAAATACGATGTTTAAAAAATAAGTAATAACTACGCCCATTTATTACGGCCTTAATATGCGTTGAGAAAGTTGTATCTGCTTTTTAGGAATGATATACGTTTCCTAGTTTTTGCGCATTACAATACATCTTTTGTTTTTTGCCGTTACGAGCTACATATAAGCCTCGGAATGTAGCAGTAAAACTAGAGGCGCGTGAAAAGAATTCCTGTTACCTACCTCAAAAAATACCTAACTGTTAATGACGAAAATTATTAATGAGCATCGGTCGGAATCTCAACAGCGACCTCATAAAACATTTTCACACGGCAAAAAATCTGATCTCTTTTGACCGGCTGCCGAGCCATTACACAATCCAAGTTAAACTGAAATTCGGGCTCTATCGTTTTCTCTTTTTATTTTCAGTTACGTTCAATACGAAATAATGATTACGATTAAGAGGCGTCTATTTTCTGTTCAATAAATGAAAAATTCAATACTTTTTTGCCTATATTTTTCACACTTGTAAAAAGGAATACAAGCTTAAAATTATAAGTTGGTACCTACCTAGTATTCAATAGGTACATTATTAAACCCACCTATAAAATAAAACCTATTGAACCTACTAAATCAAACGTTTAAAAAATAAAAAAATAAAACAAAATAAAACAGAGTTTTGTCCCCTAAAAGATAATTAGAAATGTAATAAAACTAATAAACTGATATTATTATTTTTTATTCCTCTAATTTACGCGTAGACACGGAAATTTAACTTCACCATGTTTCTGAGATATCTGTTTGACCGGGGATCAAACACTGCGTCAGATCGATTCGATGACTGCTCCGCTCCGTGGATCGTAATTAGTTGTAGAATTGTGTATTATAGTAGGTATGTGTGAACAAAGTCGCGGGCAACAGTTAGTATGATATATTGCGAAAATAAAGACAAATCCCGAGATGTGCGGTGTGGGTGCGGTCACGCCCAGCCGCCCCCGCGATCCGCATTATCCGAGGATACAGAAACGCATTATATTCTATACTTATACGTACGCACTTTCACGAAATTTATCGTCTGGATGTGTCTTAAACGCTGCTGGGTTCTGGTTTGAAGGGTGTGGTAATGAAGACATACTTATCCGAAACGTTCCATCTTAGTCCTAAGGGGTAGCAACGCATATGTGGCCATCCTTAGGTAAGACAGTTGGTCTTATCTGGGGTTGCTAACAAATGTCCATGCACGGCATGGCGGCCACTTATCAGGTGGACTGCATGCTCGTTTGCTACCTCAGTAATATAAAAATTAGGATACATGAACGCATCAGGGAGGTGCATCTGCACACACACCAACACCAGCGTTGCCTTTTTTTACTTCTCCTTTTAAATGTAAAGGTCGCCAAGTCACACACACTTTTTATTATTGTCCCGCAAAAAAACATAGATATACCTAACAGTTAAATAAAGGTTGCCTAGGACAACATTTTTTACTCTAAGACTACAAACACACTACTATTAAAGTATTTTAAGACCGTAGTCGAAATACCTAATTTTAAAAATCATACATGTATCTTCTTCACTGACAAGGGGTGCAAGTGCATCAAGTGGATACATCTTCTTGCTGAACGATTGTTTCTTTAATTATAATCATCATAATAGTACCCTTTATGTCACCCTTTATGAGCTGGGCACGAATCTGCTTTGTGAATCTCGTGACTTTGAGCAACAGTCCACTACGGCGAATTACTACTCGAATAACTTTACATACCGTTGACTAGTTTGAGAAAGTTCTGCATACCTAAGATTGAAACCCCAGACCCCCTGTGTGAGACGCTGGTATTTACCAGTTACCGTAGGAAACATTGTTGAAAATAAAAGATGATCAGTACCTATCAGGTCACTTTTAATCAATTAATAATAAAACTTGTAAGTTAAATCCAGAACGTTATAATAGTTCAAAACTCAATGTTAATTAATTTTAGTTCTAAGAAGATTCTCAAATCTGAATATCACGTAGTCAAAATACGTGACGCCCTTATTCTGGCGCACACCGTGTCCTTATTCACGTGCGTTTCGTTTGACATCAGAATAACCCCGCACGATCGAATCAGTGTTCTTCGCCTTGTGCCTTAGTGCTGGGAATTACTGAGGCGATATTTCGTACGATAATATTAAATGGATTGTATATGCTGACAGTTTTAAAACGGACCAATTCTGTGGTTGGTCCATAGGTACGTGTGTAAAAACAAACGTTATCAAAAATGCAGCATCTTGATGATTGTTAAATAAACGAACAGCTGTTCTTCAAAGAATATAAGTTTACTTCATAATATTACTACAATACTATTTTACCTATTAAAGTAATAGTTACTACAGGTTTAACTTCAAGGTAGCAATTATATACATATTAGGTATGTAAGCCGTTACAAATATATTACAATTTTACGGAGTTCATTATTAATAAAACTTTGTCAAAACCATAAAACCCATTGTTATGTCAATGCGGCACAAAAATTTCAATGTCATAATACAATAGTATTGGTAATCGGACATGGATTACATTTAGCAAACATAAATTGACCATACTGGAACATAAATGGGACGTGAAAACCGATTTCCTCAAATAAACGCGGAAATAATAAAACATAATAAATGGTGATGTAATAATAAAATGCTGATGTGGTTTCCATCCAGGAATTCACGTACAAAATGTTGATATGAAAACCGCGTAACTCACCTCAGCGGATTCCACTATTTGCGGTCATTTAATTCATTAAATATCACTCAATTTGGTGTACTGGCATTCGATACGTCACAAAATTATGGGATCTGTTTTTTTATTAAAGTAGCAATTAAGAAGTAGAACGAATACATGAGATGAGAGATGAGATGAGACGGCAGTTACCAGCAGGTGGACCCGATGGTTACAGCCGTCATAAGTGGTCACTGCCACCCCATAGACATACCTATGTAACCAATTCGTTAAGCACTTAACTGTTCACTTACAGGGACATTTTTATGTACATACTTCTGCTGTTATTACGTGGGCCATACATATTCGTAGGGCCGTCAAATGTAGCGGGGTCGGTTCGGTACCGGCGTGCCTTTCACCGCGTTACGCAAGCCTACGTTCCCTTATAATTGATATGGCGGTCCGAAGGAGGCCGCGAAAAAACCAGCCAGATCCGCGAAAATGGCCGCCCTAACAAAAACCCGCCTCACCAAAACCGGGAGTGGACGCGGCTTCGGGCGAAAACACACAGAGAACGGTTACCGGTTCACGACCGACTTCAGAAGCATGGCACATCTCATTTGCTGCAAGTGTATACGAATTTTACTACCTCAAAATGCTAAATTACAACATGCCTTTTACGTCACGTTGACCATTCATCCATATAATTTGCAAAATAATCATTAAAGATTTAACAAATTCCAATAAAATTACTGTGATATGATAAGTGATTTTAATTTATTAAGTTATCTACGTATTAAAAAAATAATTATTTCTTTTCTAAAAGCAATCTCTAGCGTAGTGAAGTTTATCGACTGCACTTGGTAGAAGTGGTCCACCACCTCCAGGTGGGTTCAGCTCTAAGCCCTTCTTGTCGTAAAGGAAATACTTATACTAATCTAAAAAGTGCAAGATCCTTTAACTCTACATTACATACTCTGAAGTTTAAATCACGAAATGGCATACTTACCGTTCGTTTGTATGATGTAAAAATATTACATAAATATTCGTAAAGGAAAATGGTCTACAAAATGCTCTAACTTTATTACGGCTAATCTACACACGTGCAAAAAACTAAACGAAAGTTTAATCATTAAATTAGTCCGAGATATTACGTGTTAGGTATCGAACGGTCTGAATTAGGTCGGTAACGGGCATCACTACGTCCGTGCCCTTTGAAAAGCATCCAAGCGGCGACGTTTCGGGACAATCGCATCGTATTGTCGCATAATAATTGGTGGGTGTCAACGCTTTGCGCATAATCTCTTCATCTATGGCAGGTACCCTAGGTCAAACTGAGCGAATAATGTGTCTTTTGTGGACGATAACCATACAACAGCAACACGATCGTTAATAAATTTACTTTGTATTTAAATTGTTTTTTTCGAACGGTTTTATCTAGTGTCTGGTTAAGGACGTATAGTTTAAAGTTTGTACTGTAAACAGGTTTAATTATGAATTATGCGTTTTAAATTTTTGAGAATAGATTTATTTTTATCACATTTTAGAATACGGGCATTAGTTAAGCGTTAGCTTGTTACTTATACAATAGATAGAGATTTCAAACATATTTAACTGAGCCATAACGTTGACACTTGATCGATAAAGAGTACATAATTATGACGCACATTATTATAATTACATTTAGTTTCTTTGAGTTGAACAATCATTTTAGATTCAAAGAAACTTTTCAAGAATAAGTAGTTAATTATCTTGTAAAAATTAGCAAATGGTTTTAAGCTAGGCCCAAGGAAAGAATTAGCATATATTTATTTTTAATCTGCCTTATATCTGTTTCAAGCAATTAGCAATAATCATGTCGAACACGCAATCTCCACATAACATAGGTACACCATAGTGAAAGAGAATTCCAGTTTTCCTTAACGCTATTACCTTACGATATACGATACAGTTGAGAATGCCTATAATTTTATGCACGGTCTCTTAACCCGCAAAATTAGTTAACAAAATTGGCCAAGTGCGAATCGAACTCGCACATTGAGCGTTCCGTACATGATCATGATTATTTTTAAAAACACCACTTCCATGTACCCATATACATGTACAGGGGAACCTTACCTTTTAAACTTTTTTATTTTTGGTGTTTGTTGCCAAAGCGGCCATAGGAATACACACTTTGTAAAAAAATCTAGTGTCTATCCATTTCGATTCAAAAGATAGACCCGTGACAGATGGAAACAACGGAGGCTCAGTAACAGGGTTCCATTTTAACCCTTTGGGTACGGAACCCTAAAAATGTTGGCTACACGCTTTAACCACTTTAATCTGATAGGTGATAATGTACACAAAAGCATATACGAAATCTGATTCTGACTTTTACGGAGTGTGAGCACATTTTTTTATGTAAAGTGATCAGTAAATTAAGTAATCACTGTACCTATTACGCCCAAAAACACAGAAATCCTATGAGAATCTAAGAAAAAAAAATTACACTCAAAAATTACGTTTATGCGCAGTACAGTTTATGAACAGTTTAAGCGCCTTATTCACAGTATACTTATACAAAGCGTTTTAACTTAATCGTTTTTAGTGTAGGGGTAGTAGGTACGTAACATCTATGGCCGTCCGGAGGTAGTACTCTAATCCTATCTGGGTTTGTTATAGGATTGCATAAGTGGCAGCCGCTATCAGATGGACTGTACGCCCTGTTGCTACTTCCACAAAATAAAAAATACGTATGTCGCCTCTCCACACCCTTCAAAACAGGACAAGAGGCAATGCTACTATTATAAAACGGGAATTGACAAAGTGTAGCCGTTGCTTTAGAACCAACTATAAAACCGCGGTCAGGAATAGCAACTATTTGACAAAAATGTCCCCGCCCTCATCCGGTACAAGATTTGGGAGCACGAATGAAATGGGAATGAAACCTCATATTTTAGTTTCCTATTGCATGGGGTGGCGTTAACGCCGTAAGCTCAAGTGCCGCCTACGTTGTAAATATCCGACACTTAAAAGAGGGTTGCAGGGGTGTCATATTTGTACCCAATATTTTTATTAAACCAGCTTTACAGTTACTCGTTACCCGTAAACAAAAACAATGGACGTTGAACTACATTATCATGATAATAATTCATCCATTTTCTTATTATCCACGAACTCAGTCATGGGAACATTCAAGCGAAGTTTTTGCCATTCCTAAATTTAACATTAACTGTATACTATTATGTAGTCTCACGTAATGTGATAAGACGTCACGTTGAAGAAATAAATCACATAAAATAACGTCATATAATGACTGGACCAATTTAACTTATAAACTCAGTCGGCCGTAACGATTACAATATATTTGATCGCGATAAAAATTACATCATTTTAATGAGTCAAATAAACAGTCAATAAAAAGAAAATAAATGATTAAAGATAGAAAAATGCAAAGTGGAAACGTTTTTACACTGACTTAGAAAAGCAGCATTGAAAGAGTTAATTACATTGGATGGCGCATTGTCGGTGAGTCGGTCCCTTTGTACTTACGATTGCTTCTAATCTATGTAAAAAATATGTTCTGCTCACTTAGGACTTTTTGCCAACAAAAACAATAATTGTTCTACTGGTTCTTTATTGAATAATTAATTGAGATTCAAATCAGATAAGCTTATTATATTATTAGAGATGAATTCATTTGGTTATCAACTTAGCGCTATCAGTTTAAAGTTAGTAAACGTAATAATTTCCTTAAATCACTCTTTGTTCATTTACTAATTACTTTAAATAACTTTTCGACGTATGAGATGAATTTATGAGCAGAAGACAAGGACTTGGTTAACAAATACAATACTAGTAGATATACGTTATAACATAATTATAACATAACATGAACATAACAAAAAAAGTTTTTAAAAAGTTTTTGCCGTCAAACCTCTAAATTTACCTACACTTACATTTTTGCTGTTATGAGTCGCGGTAATAAAGAGTAAAGTAAAGTTACCAAGTAATAAAATAAAGGAAAGCCAACTCCATTCAAATTCTATGTAAATTATAAAAGTGTATAAAATTATGATAACATCGTAGCACAAAAACACAACAGCAAGTGAATTACATAATTTAAGTAACAGTGCTCGGTGTGTTTAGATTGCGTAACATAACCTATGCATACGTCCTTGGTACATACATTATAAGCTGCATGTCTTATACGAGAGGCGATATACAAAATTAATATTCATGAGTTTACCGATGCCGTCTTAACTCGCTGCCGGCTCTACTAGCCCTCTAGTCTGTGTCCGATTCGTAAGTGATTACTTTACAAATTACAATTATTTGTTCGGATTAGTGAAACTGTCGTGTTCTCTGTTATGCATGCGTTTTATATCTTTCTATCTCCCAGCCAGTTTACATGGTACGCACATTAAATTACAACTAAACCGCATTTATTTTAGTTAAAATCTTAAATGCAAGTATCACACATAAATCAGAATATTATCTTTCCTAAATGTTTTACAGTAAGATATTGCACTAGAATTGCAAATGTCCCACTAAAATCGCTATCAGTTTAAAATAAATGAATAGAAAACGAATAACGTCGTAAAAGATAAATGTGGCTGTGTTAAACACATCTGATTTCGCTAAATATAACTAGCATTGAACACAGAATACTTTGACATCATAATAAAGTCGGTTTCTGCAAGATAAAAGATATTTTTGACTACGATTTTACGCCATTGTAAAATAAATAGCACATTATATGTCTTCACAAGTGATTCCCTGAACATCGGACCGCTCCGCCACAATATTTTTATGATCTATCGCTGCATTTATTAACACCGCGAATATACTGTCACTGCGTTTGAAAAACATGCGACCGCTTAATATTTTATATGAGCGACCGGATAATATTGTTAATTCTTGTAAACAGCGTATCACGTACGATAAATTTGACGTAACATTAATGCTCCTTTCCACAATCTCTTCATGTTTTTGTTATATTATGAGATGACCAATTCTATGTTAGATTGGAATACGCAATGACATTGCTAATAGCATAATTACGGTTGTCTGTAGCTGTCGCAAGCTTGGCAGAAAGTCTAGATCAATTAAGTGTACACTGTAGTATGACGTTATACCACTTTCCACCTGCTCCACGGTCTCCGTAGCCGTGTGTCCGACGTCCGCAAGTGAAGCGGTGGGCTAAGACGTCGGTTCATTGAAATGTGGCGGGTATGATGAACTTTGGATTACGTCGGACACGCGAGCGCTTCAAGGAACACGTGAGGAACCTGTTTGCGCTATTTTAGACCAACCTGGGGTTGTTTTAATAACCACCGGGTCAGCGAATTAGCCCACATAGAGTTACTTTCGT
The DNA here is from genome assembly GCA_018250715.1 of Telegonus anausis annetta. Lineage (NCBI taxonomy): Eukaryota > Metazoa > Arthropoda > Insecta > Lepidoptera > Hesperiidae > Telegonus > Telegonus anausis. Next base: position 1,890 of record DWOA01000029.1, on the reverse strand, counting down.
TTTTTGGCCCGTGCTCAACCTTAAAAACGATTTTTTCCTATCGTGGATGGATTCATGTCTCTAGACGATATAATAATAGAACGGCAATTAATCGGCATCGGCATCTTCAATCAAATTTCGTGGTAAATTTCCTTGGAGTATCTTAATTTACATGACATAATGTTCCAACAATCCAGTAACATTATACCTTTTGTCACATACAGTTATAGCTATAGTATCAATACAACGAGTAGAACGCTCTAATTTCAAAATTGAATTGGAATTCTCGTGAAGGCGCGGAGTACGCGGAGTCGGTCGGGCGAGTGCTGCCGGCCAGATAAACGGACTGGTTTCGATATCTTGAAAAAGGCAAAAAGTTCTCTTTTTATAAAACGCACACACGGGAAGTCGCCGCTGATAATCTGGTGAGGTAAGTGCAGTTTTGACTTTAATGTGTTAATAAAATTGTAACCGTTCTGTCGGCTAAACGGGCCCAAGGTTTAAATTGATATTCATTTAGAAGCCGAAAATTATAGTGGCGACGACAAGTTTGTAGACATTATTATGAAGAACGCTTAAATTTTTGGCTACGCGTGACATATTGCTTGCTAATTCGTACTAAATTCCATTCGTGTTTTGCCTATTGCCTTAATGCGGATACAACCTCGCTTATGGTCAGTTTAAAACATACCAATTCGCGCCAGCGCATGTCTGATCACTTTGGTGGACTCACCGAGGTTGGGTGTCATGATCTCTTGGTCTTTCGGCTTCTTTTTTCGAGGACGCCCTTTCTGTCGTGGTGGTGGTGCAGCCGCTCCATTGAAGAAGGGCCCTTTAGGAACATCGGGTTCTACTCGCGTGAACTCGGGGGAGGGGTATGGAGGGTAATGCGCCCCTGGAGGGGGCCCAGCGTAGGGTCCCGGGCACATCTGAGGTGGGCCGGGAGGAACCGCCATGTGAGGACCGTAGTCCGGCATAGTCTCATAATGCAGCCTGTCAAAGAAAATATTATTTAATGTCACATAAAATTGCTCGCCTCCTTATTGAATACAGTCTTAACTTAATTTACATTTGATTTAAGTAACTACGTAGGTATTATCAGGAATTTTACATGCTAAGATAGTTACTCTATACAACTGTAGCGTAGGTATATTTGATTCGTTTCTACTTGATTCATTTAACGGTAAAAAGGTTGCAATTATCCAAAACCCTATCAATTTCACATAGATGATAGCTTCCAGTGACAGCAATGTAATTTCCTGATCAAATCTTAAAGCAGCAATATATCAAACCTGCAGTATACTGCCGAATCTCGGATGCCGAACGTGTCGCCCTTCGTGAGCGGCGCGTTGCAGAGGGCGCAAGAGAAGCAATGCACGTGGAACACCAGGTCCCGGGCTCTCATCACCAGCTCCGAAGCTGAGATCGGCGTATTGCAACGCGCGCAACGCTTCGAACCATACAATCTGCAATGAACAAAACTAATGTTATTACAAGGTCAGGATTTCCATATTGCCTATGTTTCTATTTTTAGTAGTTTCATTTAGGCTATATTTACAGAAAAAATACAAAAAAATCGGTCCTCGCTGGCAATACAACACCTAATTCATATATCATCAACATATATCTTAATCTAGGTATAAACAATATCGGCTCATCGCAGATGGTTTGTTTAGATAGCCGTATGAGTGAGGAATGTGTTCGTAGCTCAGAATGTTTTAATAATCCTTACAGCAGTCACTTTAGCCACTTACTGCTCCCGTTTTTATCCGACTGCGTCAGAAGGTGGGTAATGTTTTTCGAGCATATACCTATGCGAGTAGGTATATGTCCATTTGTTGCATCCACAGCCTAAAAGGCTTGAGGTTTGACTTTTTGGAATAGGATAATTTTTAAAAGTCTTGTAACAAG
>DWOA01000028.1:0-12678 GCA_018250715.1 Telegonus anausis annetta | reverse complement strand
ATAGCAAATGTCCATGGGCGGCAGTGGCCACTTACCATCAGGTGGACTGCATGCTCGTTTGCTGCTTCAGTAATATAAAAAAAAAATACGTACAAAGACCACCAGATTCATACCAGATCGCCCGTTAGCCATAACTCCAAACGATATAATACAGAGACAGCCAAGGCGTGGCTCGTCTGTCTCGTCTCACGATAATATTTCCACTTGGAGAGCGAAGTTATCAAATAAACGTCACCTGGCATGTTTCTAGACGTTCTTATTTTATGACTCAATGTTTTTTCTTTACTTTGCGTTGCGGTTGTAAATGCGTATCTTCTCAATATCAAAACTTTCTAAGAACTTGGTATTAAACACAAGTATGATATTGGTCATTCTACGCTAATAGAGTCCTACTTAAGGTTGACCATAGATGCGTAGCTGCTCGGATTAGTATGTCTTTCTTGCCACGCCCTTCTGACCAGAACACAGCAACGCCTAACTCTGCTGTTATTAGGTCGGTGGTGCTGCCGGAGTCGAACCACATACAATTTTACCACTCTTAATAAAACCTATCTTACTTAAACCTACGTTAATTTTTAATTTTTGCATCTATCCACATAATAATTATGACCATAAAGTACGCTTCAGGCCTTCTCCAAATTGTAGAGAGATTCCTATATCAATGAGATATAAAAGTTGCATGTAACAAAAATTTGAAGCATTTTATACCTAGTACGCATAGATGAATTCCGTTAATATGTACCATGGATGCCAGACATAATAAAATATTTTTTTACTCTTCAGATATCTGATTGAGATAAGATTTAATCCTCAAACCTGAAGTAGCTAACTGACTCTCGATTTAATTGTACGCGGTAAAATTATTAAGGTTAAATTAAGAATTTAACGGAGCTTAATAATTTACTGGGTGTTTGAATAGATTCAAACTCCCCCTCGGTCTAAATAACCAGACACTAATTCAATTATTTACAGTATCTAGCCAGCTGTAATATGATTTTGATTAACTATCCTCCAAACGACGCCTCGGACAGATTAATCGAATCTAGTGGCCAATTAACATATTGCCATTATGTTTTTACCTTAGCCAGGGTTAAATAGGGGATGATAATTTGTATGAAACTTCGCCAATTTTGATGCAAAGTCGATGTATTTAGTTAGTTAGTCTAATCAACCCTTAAAAGGGTAAAATAGGGGATGAAACTTCATTAGGAAGTCCGTCGATATTGAAGACAGCAGTTAAAATTTTATAATCATATCTAATGTCAAATATAGTTGTCTATGGTCTAAGTGGCCACTTACCATCCACGTGGAAAGCCTGTTCGCTTACTTCTTCAATGTTTTTTAAAATATTTTATATAACCTTGCTAACGACAACATACAATTTTAATGTCATAAATAATGTTTTTTAACTTCAATCTTATAAAAAATGATATTTTTTGTAACATTGAAAACGACAACTTACAACTTCAATCTTGTTAAAAATGTTATTTTTTGTAACAACGACAAATTACAACTTCAATGTTATAAAAAATATGTTTTCTAATAAAATGTAAGTTGTAAGTTTTTTGCGCGCCACATAATTATGTGATTTACGCAGTCGAATTTTTATTTACGACTTATATATTTCTTATAGCATTATAACTTGTTTCCATAAGCAAGTATGTATGTGTATTTCCATAAGCAAGTTTGTAAGCAAGCATGTTGTGATTACTTATAATTGTGAGATCAGTTAGCAATAGTCCATATATGACATTCTGTATTTTATGATTGTATTTGCTGATTTTTATGTTAGTAATCCAATAAATCTATAAATAAATAAATATAGGTAGTAAATTAAAAAGCGATACATTAAATAAAGTGTCTCATGTAACCCTGTATTACAACTAAAATGTAAAGTGTCAGTAAACGCATTCAGTTAAGAATTAAGTAGCCGTTTAACTGACGTAACATACCTATTAGTCGGATGATTATGTCACAATCAGTTTTACCTATGTAATTGCTTACTTGTTGTTGTACAATCAATGTCACTAAGCCCATCAATCTACCGAAAAGTTTTCTTTTATATATCTACTAGTAATAGGAAATGAATATGCCCTTGACTTGGCGTTAATTCGTGGCTACCGTTCAGGATACAGACATTTGTAATTGACTCCAAATACAATCAGAATCCTGTCCAATGTCGATTACACATAAGTCGATACTTAGGAAGATAATAATTACAAGTCCTAATATAATAAGTAGGTACTTAACATGTAAAGCAAAAAAGCATAAATTAGGTAACGGTACCACTGCAGAAAAAACATAAATACCTAGTTGTAACATCATTCGTTTATTTAATTTTACCTTTAATAGAATGAGGATGACTCAAATCCATTCAGAGTAATTTCGATGTAGGCGAGATTTAAATAATCCACTGTCTTACTGCTCGAGTATCAAAATTCCAATTTACTTCCAATTTCCTTTCCAATCATCGTCTTCCTACGCCTACATTGTTTATGTACATGTGTAATCGAGCTCAGGTACGATTCCAGTCCTATTAGTAATCTGATACAATGTCCGTGGATAGTGATAGGTTTAAACGTCTGGTGAACTACATATCCAGTTCGTTACTTGTATTACGTAAACACACACTTCTATATTCCAACTTTATACTTTTTATGCAACGAGCACGGCTGCATGCTGCATCCAACATAGTAAGTGGCCTCAGCCGTATATCGGTTACTAACCCTAACAAGAGCAGGGGTTCCACTGGAATGTAATAACAGATGCGTTGCTGCCTCTAAAGACTAATTTAGAATGTATTCTACCACAGGGTTACCACAGGGTTGAACCACTAGAAAAAACTTTTAGTTTTACCACCTCCAAGCACTTACTACCCATAATTGATATACATGGCTAAATATTCACCATTAGCGTCGAGCGACTGATGATTAATGACTAATGATTAGACACCTACGTTTTCACTGCATGAATTAATATGCACTAGGCATTTTCCTGAGCACCTAGCGACTAGTGAACAACGTGTCGTTGATATTGCTTATCGACTAGCGATAACCGACTAGTCGCTACAATCTACTGACCAATGACTAGTGACAAGTGATCAGCAATAACTGCTGAGTTACCAGCTCTAATTGTCGAGTAACCAGCGCTAATTGTCCGAGTAGCAGTCCACTAGTAATTAGTGGGTAGTAAGCAGTAACTAGTAGGTATTAACTAGCGACTAGTAACAAGTATCTAGCGTGTACACTCACCGACAGCCGGTGACATGGATCGCGAACCGCTCGAGCCTGTGGGGCTCGGCGTAGGCCTCAAGTGCGGCGTGGAAGCGCGCCCGGCGCCGCCGCTGCCGCCCGAGTCATTGCTGTTTTGACCGGTCAGATCCTGCGAACAAACAAACATATGTGTCATTAATATGACGAAATTTACTATTTATTAGAAATCAATTATTAACCTATATTTAGGTATTTCTTTGCTTTAACGATGTAGGAAAACATTATCCGCATTTGCCCAGTGGCTAACTGTCGCTTACGCTCTTTTCACTTTGAGACTCCTCTCAAGATCTTAGGGCTCAGGTCTCGGAAGGACTCAGATCTCCACCTGAGCCCTGCCGTAGAAATAAAAGAGTTGATTATCAAATCACGTCATAAAGATTTTAACTTTCGATTTGTCACCAATTGTAACAAATAATCATGCAAATGTGCCTGTGCCATATTCTAAATAGATTAAAATAATATATTCCCTCATTTCAAACAAGACTCGTAGATGTAAATATTACAAACTAGAAACGATCCAACTTGTATCCAATAGATTTGCTTTAAACCACAAAACATCAAAAGATCAATTCCAAATAAAATAATAGTGCATAAAACATTAAGTAAACATTGTTCCTACATAATATAGTAACGAAACGAATGAAAGGCTAAAACAATTTAATTGTTGCAAAGCTGAATATAATTGCATCAGTGATTATATTCAAATGTTTGTGAATAAATTCGTCACTGTGGCGAATAAAACAAAAAATCCCAAAGTTCAACGACCGCTCGCATCCAACACGATAATCGAAAAACAAAGTAATTTGTAATGCGAATGAGTGATTTGTCAAGTGATTAGCTTGTAGTCGAGGTTGAGTGAGGTATTTCGGAAATTCCTCATACGCCATTGTTGTTACTAAAGAATGATCGGTTAACGATAGGAATTTCAATTTTTGAATTATAGAGATCCGGGTTCAGATCCAAGATCTCGAACCACGTGACTTGTCATAATTAAGTCAATATATCATAATGAAAATAACAACCAGAGAGGGTTTTTTTTTGTATATATGGAAAAGAAAGTCAAAAGGACACGCAATGACTATTTCACATCAGACGCATGTTCATTTGCCACATCTAATACATACATAAAAAACGTATCAAACATCAATAATCTAGACCATATATTACGATCGCTTACTAATAATATTCCTTATCACAACTAACGCACGCCTGAACCTATTACTAATGAACGAGCATAAACATAAAAGTATCCATACAACTTTGAACTCTACAGTCCGTTATCTCAATTGCAGCTCAGCTGTATCGCTATTATTACCAACCATTACGCCACTTACCCATACGCATTCTATAAACAAATGAGCGCTTAGATGAGATACCTTGACACTGCAACCTCGACACCGCCACTCGAGAGCCAACAATAGCACGCCTGTGTCAATAGAGCACGGCCGTTTGCGGTAATCGCACAATAAAACAACGTGCGGAATCCCCGCAAACAATTCGTTTTCATCCACCGAAACAAAACAAAACAAAAACATCGCGGCCTCCGCTCATCTCCGCCACGATATCTCCGCGGTTCGTGCACGGAACGATAGGGCGCTAAATATTACGCAAGTTTTTTTTTTTATTGAAGCAATAAAAGCTCATAACAACAATTTAACAGTTCAACGTCACGTTACATTTTATGTACAAAATTACAAGATCATGTGATCGGTCGGTCCGCCGGTACTCACCGTTTCAGTGCCGCTAACTTTACGTCGTTCATAAATCAATCGGTGGTCCCTTTCGATTACGCCGGACAACGGTACCCGCTACCGGACCACGGAACTGGAAGCCACGGAGAGCGTACGTACGGACTGACTGATTGACTAACCTGAACGTGTAGTTACGGGAAGTGAAAACAGAGTCGCGTTTTGAGAATAAGATAAAGAGAACGGGTGCACGGCGCGGCGGCAAGGCGGCGAGGCAGCGCGCTCACACTAGTTCACGGGTGACGGAGCGAAGGAGCTCGCCGAGGCAACTCACGACCCCCCGCCGTCGAGGTTGGCTCGGCCGCGAGAGGCTCCGGCGTCGCGCGGACGAGTCCGGCGGTGCGGGGCGCGGCGCGGGGGAGCGCGATAACCGCGCCGATGTTTTTGCCGTGCCCCGGCTCGCTCGCTCGGCGCAGCGGCGCGTTCTTCATTTCGTACAGAGTCCATTATCTATCGCGCCGTCCCGCTCGCACGCGCGGCTCCGCTCGTCGCGCCTCGCCGCACCGGCCGCTGTTTTATTGCCAGCGGACGATTTTAACGTGCGCTCGCAACGTCCGCCGGAGCACAAAAGTTTTTATGGAAATTTCATTCCGAATGCGCCTCGCTCGGCCCGCTCGCTCGGGAACGTCAATATAAAAGCACGATAACGAACGGACGAGTCAATTAATTATTATTGTTGGAAGCTGTCGGGACGTGCTGGGCGGCTCTATCTAAATGCTGTATCTGTTTTGTGCTTTCAGAAGCAGACATATCCACATTGTAAAACAAGATAGCTTCTACGTAGATGGAATGGTGAACACGCTATGTAGGTATACGTTCAATATACGACACGTTGCAAGTTTTCTACTAGTTTAACGTGTATTTAGTAACCACTATTATTACACCGAGTACCTACCTACTTAGTATCTACACTTTTTAAACAGAAACAATTAAGCTTTCTTGTTTCACACGACAGGCAAATTAGATCCGCCTAAAACTAAAACTCGTTTTCAACTAAACTATACAACCATAATCACAAGAAGTTTCGCCAGTAGACACAAGATAGAGTAACTCTAATAGAGACAGAAGTTATAGGTAGATACCTACCTACTCAGATGTTCCGTTGTAATACATAATCGTAGCAATTGTTACACAAACGGGGTCAATGTAAAAACAGATCTATATATAAATATTATAACAGATGTATTTGTAAACGTGTCTCTAATAGTAATGAATGAATCAATAAAGACGGCCAGATCTTCCGCGGCGCCACCATTCACGATTCATTAAGACGTTACAAACGACGAGGCTAATTTTAGACTCGTCTCTGTCTATTAGTTCAAATTGTACAGACTATTTTTTTGTACCTATTGTATGTTTGATTTGCAGTGCAATTGATTACGGTGTTTAGACGTTTGGAATGTAGACAATCCTTTGGTTTTCGGAATTGCTTTAACAAGACTTTGAAGAGGATTAAGTAGGTAGCTATTTTCATCATTAGAGCATCGAAAATACAGTAGGTAGGTAGGTAATTGGTCAAATTAGGTATTGTGTTAAAAAATATGTACCTACATACAAGTAACCATAGTGAGTATAGTATAACGAGTCGGTACGGTTCGATCGAGAAGGTAGGTTAACCTACCACCACCAGAATTATTGCTAGCGGGAAAACTTCTAGCGTTTCGGATGCAAGGTGTGGTTGCCGGCTCACTCTACGGGGGACTAAATGAAACAGATCGTCGTAAGCATCTCCACCATGGAAATTCAAAATAAAGTTTGGTTTGTCTATGGTAGAGACCTTTCAAACTAGAACCAGAAGGTGGTTAAATCTGTAGCTGGTGGACTAAAAAGTTTCACTTGTGGTTTTAGTAACAAATGAATCCAATAAAAAACGGATCGCTCCAGAACGCGATACCCGTACAATAGGTAGTTGGGTAGGTGCATATAGATTTATGGACAAAGCGAATGTGCGAATAGCCGCACACCTAAACCCCACCATGTAGGTATACCTACCTAGTAACACTGAACCGTTCCCGTGAATCCCGTGCCACTGACCTAGCCCCATTAAATTTATTAATCAACGTTACTTGCACAAATTGGATTGCCGTTAGGGACGACGGCGTGTTTAATTAAATCAAAGCGAAAGTATGGCGGTCGTAGTTAGTAAAGTTCAGAGCTTTAAACAAAGTGGGGTAATGTTGTATCGGCGTAATTGTTATTGGTAGTTTCGCGTTCGTTATCGAGATGATTGCTTGAGATGTTACGTTTTGTTTCGGATGTTTTTTATTTTGATTGATTATGAAGATGGTAATACTCGATATACCTACCTATTTCAAGTTTAGGAGGAGCGTGAAGGTGATGTTAGACACACGGGTGTCTCGTATGTATTTGAGGGTGGTTTAGGCGTACAATGTCAGAAACGCATAAGGACAGATTAGCGAATTGTCAGATCATGGACAGATTCGCATAAAGACAGTTTCTCATATAGGCACATTAGGTATAGGCCAGTGTCGGAAAATAAGGAGTATTTAGAGAGTAGTATTTTAAGCTGCGTGGTGTCAGCCCTGTATAAAATAGCACCACTCCTTTCGTATAGATGTGGTAGAAGCTGACTAAGGGTATTTACGTGCCACCTTTGTCCTCGGAATTAGAAACACAACAGCATTAAGTAAGATTTTTTTATTCCTCTTTCAAAAAGGCAACTGTAAGCAGCCGTGGGACCAGATTAAATTATCTATCCATTACGACGATAGTCTTCCAATTACTAATGTAATACATCCCAGTGAGAAATTCTTTCGGGTCCTTTTTTGTTTTTTGACTATACCTCATAATATTGCGAATATTACGATCTAGCTTCATTTTTATTAACGTCATAACTTCATAACAAAGACAAACTTCAGAAGAAGAAAACTTTAAGGGAAGACCTACCTAAGAGAACATTGTGTTTCAGATTCGAAGAAAGAAAAGACTGCTGGCTGACTTTGAACTTCGGCCTAACAAAAAACAAGTGACTAAGTTAAACAATAAGTAACCCTTCAATGACGCTTGAATAATATACTTTCAATGGTTTCATTAAAGACCACCTATTTTCAACTGATATTAATAATTGTCTAAATAGATTGTTCAACTATAACACAACAAAGTTATGATGAATTCAGTGACACCCATTTCTGTTATACGGTTACGAAATTCGTACAGTTAATTCTAATTTAGTTATTATCTTTGTATCTTACTTACTTATTAGTATTAGTAGTTAGTATATTCCAAGAGGCGAGACACTTTCCAAACTTTTTATACGCGAATGTCCCGCCAATCTTAAGATAACGGAAAGTGAGTCCCCGAAAAAGGACTCGCAAGGGCGGTCATACAATGCCGTTGCATTGCGTGATTTATGCCGACTATCACATTTAATAGAGCAAGGTCAGTGGCACGAGAGACTCGCTCCAGGATGTGCCGCTATAAATAGGGCTTTGTACATGCATAATCACACATTGCGCGCCGAGTGCTTGCGCTCCGACTACCGCGGGCTTAGTGTGAATTCGTGCGATGTTTTGAAGTGGGGGTTCTTTTTTTCACTTTTTTTTTGCTCATTTTCGAAATTATATCCGTCGGCCTATTGCTGCGTACAATTTGTGTAACATTGAGTGCGGTAGACCACTATTGTATGATTGACAGGTTAATGGCTGCATACATTAGTGTTTAGTTAGTAAGTGGTTTTAGTTAGCGAAGATGAACCATTGCTTTGAGACTGTTTTTGAAGTCGTTATCAGTAGGTACACTGGGTTGGGCATTATCGGTTTCCAACAATAAACTGGGCTCCTTGAGTAAAGCTATATGCAATATGTATGCTTTTTTATTTATTTTCAGCAACTGAATGATGCAAAAACACTACGAAACGAACTTGACGAAAACCTTACTCTTTATTTCGTCAACATATTGTAATGAATTTTTTCATGAAACTAGTAATACGAATACCTGCAGCTCGGCGATGAAAGGTGAAATTTTGTGAGAATTGTTGACAATACACATCCACTTTAATGCAATTGAAGCTACGTGAACAATAAACTGAAAATTAAAAGGAACGTGTCTCGTGCGAAATACGAGAAGCGCCGAGCTCGCAAAACGAACGCGAGCATATTATAATCGCATGCAGACAGACGCGCGACACACAAAAGGGTGAGCAATGTCATCCGAGGATGTAACGAGACGAGATTAATCGGCGTAAAAGCGTTCCGAGATCATTCAAGAGTTCGTCGACCGGCGTGTGAAAATGTTGCCTCGTAAATAAATAATTCACAAGGCTAGTGTTCTCGGTCGGGGCACGTGGCGGCGGGCACGTGTTCCGAGGTACATACGTAAACATTTACATTACATAACCGGCTCGTCATCGACGACCGACTCGCACCGCCCGGCGAAATGTTGAACGCCCGCGATTTACCTTCTCTTGGCCCGTGCGCCCGGTGCGCCTAAACGTACGGGGATCTCGTTTGTTTTGCGCAATTCCGAGTGGCAAACGGGTCCGATGTTAAAATGTCATTGCAGGCCATGATCATCTGTAACTAGCACGAATAGGTTACGATTGCTAAATGAAGCCTATTACAAGTACCTAAGTTGTTAGTTTTACTGTCTAAAGGACCAGGCTCGAACGCGTCAATCAGTATGCGATTTTAAGGCAGAACGCATAGTGGTTCGACCACCATACCAGTTTCTGTCTTATAATAGATGTGTTAAGCACTGCTGTGCTCTGCTTTGAAGGGTGCCAAGGGTGGTAAGGGAGACATACCTATCCAAGGCGTTCCAGCTTTGTCCGCAGGAGTAGTAAGTGTAGCAATACGCGTATGACCAACCTCAGGTTGGACTTTAACCTTATCTCTAATCATGTATGTGCATTGACGGCAAAGGCAATTTACATTGCTTTTAAAGATTAAGATTCTCGTCTTATTGTAAGTGAAGCGGTCTTCTAACGAAACACAACAACTGCTTCAGCAGCAAAGTAGCGGTGGTACCTTTGTGGTTGAACTATACACGTTTTTCCACCTTGCAAAGATGTTTCCGAATTACTGCTAGTTATGGAATCAGGTGAACTGCATGCTCTTTTGCTACCCCGATAGTATTAGTTACTTTTTGTTTATGCGGAAATTCAATTTTTTGCCACTCTTAGTATTAAGTAATGATTTGAATCTTAATTAAAAGTCAGTACAAAAGTAGCTATTTTATTAATTACGAGTAAGAGCATTGACCTCTCTCAACATTGACAAAGGAGAAAAAGTGTGCTTGTGGGTTTATGGCGTGCGCGCCTGTGTGTGTGTGTATATTTGTGTAAAATAGACGGTCCCGAGTGAAGACAAGTGGTACAGTTTATTGAATGTCTTTATAGGCCACCTGTTACTCGGGTCGGTGTCGGGGAAACAGCTGATCGGGCCCGAGCGAATTATTATTATTGTTGTCGAATGCCGGCCCCGACTTATTTATTTGCGACGAAGGGGAGCGAAGTGGTGGCATGGCATCGAAGCACAACTTTCCCTGCCGGGTGCCGGCGACGCAACGCCGACACGACGCCGACGTCGCATAATTAACCGCGTATTAAACAAAGAAATGAGCACCCCAAGTGGATAAACTTACGACTCACAATCACGCCACTCGTTCGCGGCACTTGAAAAAGTTTTCGATACCGCAATCAAATGCGAGTCCGTCCAAAAAACATTCGAATTGTGGGTGTCGTGATCCGAAATTATCTATGAATCGTGTTTCGGCAACAAAAACCGGCGTGGGGAACATCATTCACGGCCCGCGTGTTGTTTGACAGTTTGAAAAACACCTATCGTACTGCGATGATGAGTCGAGGCAAATAAGGCAGTGAAATTATGGTGCAGGAACGGCGGGCGAGCGTAATCACCGGCCGCGGCTCGAGGTTTTTCTACCAAATGACATGTTTGCCCGACAACGTCACTGGCGCGGCAAACGTTCATTATGGTGCCACATCGTAGCCACACAATCAACATCGATCTACGTTGTCGATCGATCTAAAAGGACTTAATCTAACCTCTTGAAGTCAGTCAGTCAAAGTCAGTAGTCAAATGTAACGTTTTCTGCACTTAAAGACACACACAAAGACTAATCCACAGACACCCAGACTTGCAACAGAAATATAAATTCATCTTTCAAATATGTATCTGTTTAGTCAGGGTTCGAACCCGTAACTCGCTGCGTGTCAAACCGGTATGGTGACTGTTCCGTCACGAAAATCTTCTCATCGTTTACCATCAATAAATCATATTGTAAGTTTTTTTGTCTGTATGTTTGATTTGGCATGACTGTTCAATAGTTAATATCATCCTGTGGTTACATAATTTCCAGTCATTTTCTAGTCTAGGCAGTCTAGGCAAACATTGAGTTCTAGGAATTTCCATACACGTCTTAATGTGTCCACAGTACTATGCACAGTAGGTACAGACAATCAGACAATATTAAAGCCTGAAGTTCCGTCTTGCGTTTCTGTACCATCCACACGGCATATAGACGCTACAATGGCTCATATTCGTCGATCGAATAATTCTATAGAAACCTAACACAATCCGTACATGTCAGCCGGGCTTTAGTTATCGTTGTGGAGCATTTGAAAGATAACATTATACCTACCTACCCGACGTACTGAGACATACGCACATACGTGTGTTATCGTATCGCACGCGATCGCGGCAACAATACGAGATTACCCAGCGATGTACGTGCACGGTAACCATTTCGAATGTGGCAAAGTGAATTGCTGCGGCTTCAGCCAGGCAGTGCACTGCTAATATGTTGTGTTTCCTGTTTTTCTTCTCGCCCATATTTTTATGTTGTAGGTACTCGGAATACAATACATTGTGAGCAACGGGTGCCATTTGCACAGATTACACATATATGTATTTGTAATTTGTAATATTGCATATGTTAACGCAGACAACCTGCACCTATCAATATATCTGCGTACCTGCACCTATCAATATAAATAAAATTTATATTTTATAGTTCATTAGAAACAATGGTATGTTTTCATAAACTGTTTATATTAATTGACATAAAGCTTTTGTTTCTACGTTCTATACACAAAATAGCTACTCCGACTGACGGCATTGATAGCAGTTAACACATTACACATTTTCTGCGTAAACAGGCCTACTAGATATACAGCGTAAAAAGTAGGTTGAAGCTAAAAATATACAAAACAAATAAACATAAAATAAGGACACGCCAGCTGATCTTGAAAAGAATTGTCAATCATAACAAAACAACACTACCGCATTATCGCCACGAGATGTATATGAATACGTTAAAAAAAACACGAGTGAACAATGCGGCTGTCCAATTAAACGAAGCTCGCACACGTCATCGAAAGGTGTTTCCCGAAGAACGCACACACACACACGTGATCAGCTGACTGCTCCGATTTTAACCCACACTACCGAGCCGACTGTTAGAGAACATAAATAATGACGGCCCACCTAAACAGCTATACGTAACACACATCGTATAATTTGTATGAACGGCCGACACTCGCCGTGGAATGTGGCATACATCGACATTCCCCCGGCGACTATATGTTTTACGACAAAGAAATAAAATTGAAGAACGTACCGCTTTGTTGAGGCGGTCGCGAGCTTATGCACTCTGAACCCAACACGCCATAGAGTCCCTTA
>DWOA01000027.1:0-12890 GCA_018250715.1 Telegonus anausis annetta | reverse complement strand
AAGGTAATCATCGTAATTTATCGTTACGACACAACCATAACGTTTATTTGCTATAATACATTTGCTAATTAAATAGATAATTCATTACATTCTGTAATTAATTTGCATGCAAGTTTTTGCGTTATAAAACTACGTAGTACAATAATTTAGTAACATACATTTCACATTCTCAATTTAGTTTAATTTCATTAACTTTGTATAGTATATTCGACATAGCTATATACAGTACAATATACAACTATCACTCGACTCTCGAGTCGCGGGGGATCTGACGCGAGAACTGCTAGCGATGCTCTCACACTCGAGGATTTACGAGCTCAGGGCTGCTACATGTTATCTGAATGCTTTTAATGTAATAAAACGTAAGTTAAAGTAATTCTCTTTAAGTATATGACGAAATTGCATCATCTCTTTACAGTATTACAATGCTTAGTATAGGGCATGTTTTAATAACTGATAAGGATTTTACCAAATTTAATACCTACTAATAGAGCCTCAATAATGTGTACGACACACAGTAAAATAGGTAGAAATGGGGACGCTGTTTATATGAAAGTGTAATAAAAAGCATTCTGCCTGGCCTAAGCTGAAGCCACAAGCTTCAATAACTCGGTCCGGAGGCGCGGGCACCTGACGCGCTGCGAGCGACGCACTATTCGTACATTTACTAACCTAGGGCTGTTCATTATATTTTTAATGTGATCACCATAATATTCTTGTATGTAGTCGTTAATCACCATGTAGTCTTTAATACATTTTTTTTAAGTGTGAAAATACTTGAAATACACTTTGAAAGTGCATATATTTTTACTAAACTGGAATAAATTCCAAAGATAAAGTAAAATCAACGGTAGCAGGGTATAATGTCATTAGTGAAAAAAACCCATATACTATAATATAGGCATCACATTAAAGATGTTACCGTAAGGATTCAAAATTCATTTTCCTTAACTAGTGAAAAAAATAAAAGTAGGTACATATTCACTATGACAATATTTTTCTATTTCGAATGATTCAAGACTCAAAGGAAACCTACACTACACAAATGCATATCGGTTATATTAACAAACTGATATCCTAGTTACACAACAAGACCTACATCCTATAAGTAGTGTATCCAAGTGCTGTAAGTGATGCAAGCACCCTTTGTGTCGAGATTGGGATGGGTAAGTACCCCGTTACACTGCTCCACTGTGTTCCGGTTGGAAGGATTTAATAGCCGGAGAGGAGATACACAAATAAGTAGATAGAATAGCCAAACGGAATTTAAACCTGCTTCTCTACAATCTAGAATACGATGAGAAAATGCTTTAAAGGATTTCTATTTAATGATAACAATAAAAAAAACAGCTTTACTGTGCTTTTTTAATATTTATGATCAACCCCAGATAAAATTATAATCCTACATGAGATCGACTGCAGATGTAGTGTTAACTTTGAGGACTAAGTTGGAACGCCTCGTAGTATCTCTCTTACCGATATTTACTGTAGGTAGTCTGCGCTGTACCACTGTACAGCACTGGGAATGTATTAAAGCAATTATATGAACTTTTCATAACGTAATGTAAAAATATATATTATGAAAAACCTAATCGAATCTAATAAAAACTCTACTTCAAGTTTTAAACATTTTTTTTCACATTCGTCCGGCGCCGTGTTAGTGTAGGTGTGTTAGGTATTATCACAGTTAGCAGCCCTAGGTTCTTTTCGGTTGCGCACTCATTGAAATGTCGGACCGGTTTGCGATTATGCCCGCGAACGCAACGCCGCTTACTTACTCCCCGCAATATTAGCAATCAAATTGTAATAATTTCATAAAAGCCCTCCAAAGATAATTTATCTTCAACTAACAATCAGCATTAACGACACATACATTCAATCATGACTTTTACTCTCCGTCAACTTAACATTCATTTCACTAATTCAATTTAACTGGTTTTGTTTTATTACTGAAGTAGCAAACGAGCATGCAGACCACCAGATGGCAAGTGGCCACTACAGCCCATGTGCATTTGTTATCAACCATGGATAAGACCAACAGTCTTACCTGAGGTTGGCCACAAATGAGTTGCTACACCTGAGGACTAAGACGAAAAAACGCCTCGGATAAATATGTCTCCCTTTGCCACACCCTTCAAACCAGAACACAGCAGCGCTTAACTCTGCTGTTATTACGCAAAAATAGCAGTGGTGCTGCAGGACCGAACCACGAAGAGTTCTACCACCCTTAAAACTGGATAAAAATAGTCGTTTATGTTCTATCTTTGACATGTGGTAGACACAATGTTTTAAACAAAGAGGCACCATCGCCACTCTTATTCCAGACGTGGAACAGTACTTGCATTACGATGGAACGGTTTGGATGCCGGCTGACTTACATATGAGACGATCATCTTAGTCCTTACAAATAGCAACGAATCTGTGATCGGCTTTAGGATTTACCTGTATTCTATATATGGAATTGGTTACAGATGTTCATGAGCGGAAGTAAATACATACCATCAAGTGCACTTTTGCATAATGCGAAATATGTTGAGAGAAGGAAAGTCAAAGGTTTATTTTTTGCACGTTTCTAAATAAATAAAAAAATAAGTCTATGTATGTATGTATATTCTTACCTACAGCGTGTAAGACTAAAATCTCATCCTCCGAGATATCACTGATATTA
Source organism: Telegonus anausis annetta (assembly GCA_018250715.1). Taxonomy (NCBI): domain Eukaryota; kingdom Metazoa; phylum Arthropoda; class Insecta; order Lepidoptera; family Hesperiidae; genus Telegonus; species Telegonus anausis. Next base: position 10,222 of record DWOA01000027.1, on the reverse strand, counting down.
TAATAATATAAAATTGTAACGGGTCTGTCTGTACGTTTAAGATGTTTAAACTAATTGAGTTCGATTACTGAGTGATCTTAGAAAACACTTTTTTTACATTTTAGTTTCTTCGTCCGTTTATTTGTGCGCAATAATCACTTAATAGGTTTCAGTAAAAACTTTACTGAAATATTGCGATTAGTTTCATCAAAATCGGTTGAGTAGAGCCTGCGATAAAGCCTGACCTCGTCTTACTTTACGCCATCGTATTGAGGAAGTCAATTTAAATTGTCTGTCTATGTCCAACAGTTTGAGAATCTAATCCGATCCCGGGATCTCGGGATTCCGGGACCTATTCCAATCGTGAAAATTTCACGACGATATTTTCTGAGGATTTATGAATTTAAAATAAATAAAATTAAATATCAGTAGTGATAAGGACTTTATAATACTTAAAAACTTAACTTATTTTGGCAAAACTTTTAAGTAGTTTGAATATTTTATGAAAATGTATTTTTTTACTTGAAATACTTTATACTTTGTCAAAGCTTTTTTAGTATAATCTTAAATATGTACTTCACTTTTTTCAAAAACTGTCTACCCGGGTATTCCGAGATAATCTGTAAGCAATCAAGAATAATCAGAAGCGAAAGTCGGGATCGAATTGTCATTCAAACTCTAGAATAATACTCTACACTACAATTCTAGCATTATTTCTGACCATAAATAATCACAAAGTCAAGTAGGCCACGCGAACGAGACAACGGACAAAAGCTAGTCAAACAAAAATCTAAATTGAATAATCACCAACAATATACATAATTTATTATTTGTTCTTGAACAGTGGAGCCACCGAAACCGACGGACAACAGAACACGAGGATAATATGTGCCATATTCCCCATGAGTCACGGCTCTTCCAAGATATCACGTTGTAATTGTGGTGGGTGATACCACGAGTGCCATTATATCAGTTCTGTTGTCCGCGCCTGCTTTAATTTCGCACGTTTAAGTTTCCCTACGGCAAATGCATTTTATCAGGAAAATAAAACGTTTAATTTAGTTTTTCTTTTTTTAATAAAATTGAAATGTCTGTTTTAAATTTCAAAATAACAACTTTTAATTAAATGCGCATGGAAGTATACACGGTACTTATAAAAAACAGTTATTAATTTTTTTGTCTGTTTGTCTATCTGTCTGTTTGTTGCGGCTAATCTACAATTAGGATGGACCGATTTTAACGGGACTGGCACTGACGGATAGGTGATCGCATAAGGCGTCATTAAGCCTACATTCATTTTAGAAAAAGAAAGACATACAGGCAGACATTTTTTTGGTTATAGGTACCGAGTATACTTTAATATGCATTAAGTAAAACTATTATTCAGACGCTTCAAATTTAAAACTGTTATTCAGACGTTTCAATTTTTTTGTATAGATAATCCTATTTAAAACATGTCACAAGTGTAGCCAACATCCCGCGGAACAAAATCTGTAAACGTGGAAACTGTTATTAATGTAACCACAACAGGATATAGCTGGGCAAACCCTGTCCTATATATAGCTCGTCCTATATACGAGTGTGTAGCCCGCAGCCGGGCACCCTCGCCCTGCCCCAGAAACGCTCGTCCCCTAATGACTAATCTGCACTTTTATTGTTCCTGAAGCCTGCCCCTTTCGCCCCCGTTCGCGCCACAATCAAATCTTTGCTAATTGAAATGTCCTTTACGCTTTGACATCGATATTAAAAGTTGTGTGATCGTTTTTAAATATGCTTAAACTGACAAAAAACTAAGGTCGTGGTATCAAGTAAAATCTAAGCTCTATGTTTAAGTTTTATCTACTAACGATTAAAATGACAGATTAATTGGTTTGGATAATTGGTAGAACTAGCCGTTTTTATTTACTATTTAATGACGAGCAATTAAAGCTTGAAATCATATACAACCGTCACAATCAAGATCTATACCAATAAGTAATTCCAATAGGAAAAGTTACAGTAGGTAAAATTACGTAAGTTACTTATATAGCGTGAGATAAATCAGCAAAGCCGGGAAAAACCGGTAGTTTTCGATAAAAATCCAAACAAACAAGTTCGGCAAGAGTCGGGCGGGCTCGGGCTCGCTCGGCAGTGGAGCATCGCGAACTATGTACGGTATACGTACTGCTTCGGAGTGGAGCGTGGTGCGAGGTACACAGGTGGAAAATGGAAACGGCCTTCGCTATATAGACACTACAAGCTACGTACACGTATAATTGGGTGTTGCTTTGCGGAAATCCATTGCGACTTGCACAACCCGCCGTCCTGCACTTTGAGGTCAAAAACGCGTCATTGCGAAGCAAACTTTAATTGCCAGCTAGATACTGGAGTTTTTTTCACTCAATTAAAAGGCGAATGATCCGTTTGGCGAAGTTGGGCCGGCGACTTGCCGCGTGTCCTTTCCGCTGAGGTTTCGTTTCCGGTGTGCACACAATTGTTTAAGATAAGTACTAATTTATTCAGGTCCGGCCTTTGAAACCTTTTTTAAACAACTGCGAAGTATAAGTGGAAAAAGACCAGATATAATTCCGTTGAAATTTGATACGACGTTCGATGTCGTGACTAAACAAGCATCTTAACAGTTAGGTGGGATTTAGTTGAAAAAGTACATTTTGATAGTTCAAGTAAGAAAAGACGAGCTACTCGAGCCAGAAAAAAAACATGCCAAACGTTTACCAACGCCAAAAACTGAACCGGTCAATACATTTTCTTATGGTCTAAAGCGTGACCAAGGAGACAATGCGAATAGGCCGCTCACAGCCAATATTTCTTGGAAACACCAAAAAAAATTGTTGTGGATTAGGCGATGCGACTTAGTTGTTTAGTTTTTGTTCTTCCAGCGTGCAGTTTAGTCGCAACATAAGCGCTCATTTCCCGGCGAGCGCCACAATCGATCGGACCCATGCGGCGCTTCCCCATGACGCGCCGAGAACACCCACCCCTTATGACACTGGCTTCCTGGCATGAGATTGGATGCCATTTTCCTTCAACGCCACCACTACATCATATAATTACTGTTCCTGCTCGGTGCATTTATAAAACAAAACATAACTCCGTTCGTTAAACCTCTCATGAAATTCTAATCGGTAACAGAATTATTCTACTGTAAAAACTAAAACATTCCAATAATTCGAAGCGAAATACTTGGAATAGTTCGCGAGAAATACTTGACTTACAATTTCTATTTTTTCCTATGATGTCAATAACTATTTTATAATTAATAGAAGTGGAATACTTGGCATGTTTCCTCGTGCGAATAAGGTAAACGATTTCTTTAATAACATCGCGAAAATCGTCATTTGATAAAAGTAAAATCCAGAACGGAGTTGCATGTTTGTAAATATTTCATCGTATCAAAATGGTCTTACTACGAAAGTGCAATAGTAAGTGGTAACCGTGCTTGCAGATTGCTGATAAGCAAAGCCACTGGACACCAACAATCATTGCATTGATTGAGTTTATCTGATTCGCAAAGCCATTTATGAAACGAATTAATCATTTCTATCATTATTAACGACCATTTACGGGTGGTCTTACAAAGTTTTCTTAGCAAACAAAAACAATACAAAAAGTGGCAAAGAATTTGATGCATTTATTGGTAAGCAGATATAAGTGCGAGTGCTACTTCTTCATGTGTTTATATATTATTAATAGCTTACAACTAACGTGTTTCAGGCTTCTTGCATAAGTAACGAAAACAAGACCTAAACAAACAGTCACCATCACTAATTTGAAATAATCCTAGCTTCTGGCGCCTTCGACGACGTGAAATTGATTCAGCACGGCCCGTGGCCAGCAGCCGAGTTGTTTTTAGGCGATGTGCACACGCGACGCCAGCGTCGTGCCAACGTCACGACGTCGCTCCGGCCACGTGCGTCGCGACGCTTGCAAGATGGAAAACGTGATTGAAATTATCAATGTCCCTTGCGGATCCAGCTACATGCGTCTCCGTGCAAGGATTTTCATGTACTTTTATGTATTCTGTATTATTTTTGGCTAAAGATAACTTATATCGCTCATAGTAGTGTCAAAAGTAGATCAGCCGTTTCAAAGATTAGACCAAACAAATTAAAAGTGTTTTGTTACGGCGCTAATAGGTGTGTAAACTTAGAAAACGGTAGTCGTTTAGAAATCACAGGCTGCCACTTTTTTATATCTTAAATTGACTCGTGCTTCATTTCACAGTTAAAAAGTTCAACTTTTTATTCTAGATTGCTTTCAGTGATCATTATTTAAAAAATCGATTATCGTTCGAGTTCATAAAAAATATTAACGAAGATTACAGTTTACATTCTAGATTACAAAATGTGGAAGCCATGCACGAGTCGAATATAGCGAAGCACTCGTTCAAATGATTAGGGTTCCATTCACAACGCACGTCGATTTGCTGGCATTCCGCCGCATATTTTACTCTTCGGTCCAATCCAACGATAGCCATTCACGTTGGCTTCCCTATAACAATTCCTCTTGCATATTATTATCCAGAGACGAGTTCTTAACTATCACTAACTCGTATTGGCCGTTCGTCGGTTCGATTCGCATTTATCACAAAAAACCTCAAGTCTCATGGTGATACTAGTTTTTTACGCCGATACGTTTTATGTCAAGCAAGTTTAGGCTTTATTTCATCTGAACGCTTCAGAGATTTCCAGGGAAATCGTTTAAAAACTATGGAGCGTAATGTCACGCGAATTAAATTGCTAAAACCAGTCCTAGGTGATTCGTTCTAGTCTGTAATTATTGCGAGCCAATTACATCAAACCTTTTTTAGAACATCGATGACAATAGCGGATCTTTTGTTCCCGATCCCTTCTAACTAGACCAGAATAAATCTAGCTCTCGATTCGATAGCAAAAAGTTGACACTTTCTAATCCCAGATTCTCGACTAAGCAATAGCAGTTTGGCAATGTTGGACAACAACATGTTGCACAAATTTTGGCAGCTAAGCTAACACTTTTCCGATTAAGTCCGTGCCGCAATAACTCTTATGATACACTCGAGTCGCGGCTAACTTTCCGCGCCCAAACATATATGTCTTCCAAACTTTTTTCTTTGATTAATAAGTGGGTACAGGTCTACTGGCGCTTCTACTTGTTATGTGCAATAATTAAATATGTTATTTATCTTGTTTATACCTCTAATCGTCTTCAAGTAACAACTCATTGTTTACTTGCGTGTTTGATTCCATTAAGATTTAGCATAAAAATGTTGACAATTGATTGGATCCTGTCATCTCAGAATACATTAGTGTTTTCAGAATATCTTTGAATACGTGTCATTAGGTTAACGGTATTGTAAATTATTTTATCGGTTACTTACAAATACTGTTGTGTTACAACCTTGTTACATTTTCCAAAATATAGTCTACATTATCTCCAGAAATATCCTAGTACTACCATATATTTTTTTCATATGAAACTAAAAGTTTATATTCGCATATAATCTGAACAAGGCCTACGGACAATTATAAAAATTACGAGCGTACAAAATGAAATAATGTTAGTAAAGGGTTAAATTCATAGGAGAAGTCTGATTCAAGTTTATTCCCCAGACCGCACGTTCGAGCTAGGAAGGACAGCGCAGAGCGGTCTGTAGTGGACACCGGCGTGACATCAGTGCACGCCGCAGCCGCGGGCCGCAGCCGCAAGCCGCTCGCCCGAGCACCACGAGGCTGTGTAGCTATAGCTATACTTGTGTTGCTCGTTCGAGAAAGATCGATAGTGTACTAGTTTGGCCAACGCTGCCGAAACCGTAGGAGATAATGTTTTTTACACCCAAGCTGAGATGCGGGCGCAGTTGATGTTTCTTGTTGGTGTACAACTTGGGATAGCTTGAATGTGGCGGAAGCTAGCGCTAAGTTTTTGTTACTAGAGGTCACTAACGGTGTATGAAATTCGATTTGATTTTGAACGCTGATTTGGTGCCAAAGGTTGATTTTGGTTATTAACGTTTTTAACTAAAACAAACCTATTTAAATACGGAAATTCCCACATTTAGTTCTCTAACTTATTATCAGATATTCAACATATTTATATGGTGCCAACCATTCAGATAAGATTTAGAAACCCCATAATAATAACAAATGGAGTGTTTGGGTTTTTCATAAAGATATTCTTCAGACTCACGGCTATATCTTTCGTCGGCAAATTATTTGCCAATTTAAAAACGGTCATATGAGAATTCAAAATATTTTGCAATAAAGAGATCGTAACATAAAACAAAACATAGAATAAACAACCTTCATTTTCAAGTCGTCATTCCCGTATATAGAGCATACCTACTATGTATAGGGTATACGTTTGAAGGGTGTCATAGACAGAGAAAACACAAGCAAAGCTTTTAAGTTTGCCCTTGAGGCATGATTAAGCGTTACTGAACATCGGTTGGAAGAGCTCTCTCAGTTATGCTTATAGGACTTCAGAAACCATTTATCGTCAAGTATAAGGTTAAGTGCATGCAAAAAGCTGTAGTAATGGTATCAAATTCCACGAACCTACCAATTTTTGAAAATTTCACTCACTTTAGCGATGAATATTTTTTTTTGAGAAGACATTATTAATTATCAAAAATGTTCTTCAAGGTCTATCCAGCATAGCAACTTACACTTGGCTTGTTTACTGTGCCCAACAGTGGGACGATAATGGGTCGAGAAGCAAGCAACACAGATAGGCTTATCGCCCAGTAGCGGGATTCTGATAAGTAGTTCACTAAGATGTTCTAACGCTGTCTGCCCGTCAAGATATCTATCAATGACATGATGTCTTACAGTCGAGCCGAGACTGGTGGACTGATAAAATGGCACGTCTGGCGTACTTAGCTACTTATACACATTAATTGCATTATAAAGGAGTCTGCCTACATCGTCGTACTATACCGTGACCGTGCTACGAACGTGTCGAAAAATGTTCTTTGTACTCAAAAGTATGCGACTGTGTCCAGTAGACTGTTCCGTCACGGACCGACACCCTTAATACGTATCATTTTAAACACAAGTTTTTGCTTGACACGTCCTTATTACAGTCATTGTATGATGCGTCGTAGATACTATGGAATTGTTAATATATTGTCACTCTTTATAGTTTAAAAGGAATTATACCTTTTCACGCAGAGATAGCCCCAAAATCTACAATTAACGCTCGTCATTTCAAACTAGCAAGCGACACAAAGTGAATCCTCCTAGTAATAGTTCAGTGAAATAACTTTTGTAAACTACGGATATTATTGATATTATGTGGCGCGCTCGTTACGGCCAATCAACGCAAAGTTCAGGCCGATAAGCATACAGAGTAAGCCAATCAGCGTGCAATTATTTATCTACCCTCTCACCTACGTAACGCAGCGAAAAAAAATGTGGAGTCTACTTCATTACTTCGTCCATGGTTCTACCTGTACACTTGACAATATTAATGATATATTATAATCGACTGGCGTTTATTAAGTGTTAAGTATATCACTTTATTATTCGGCTGTCAATCCGTGTTCCCATCCAATATGCGATCGAGCCGGCGATTACATAGGAAGTTTAGTGTTATCTGCAGCCATCGCCGTCTGCCAGTTAAGATGCGTTATCGGAGGCATGAGGCGGGCTCGTGATCCGCAGCGCGGAGCCGAACAAAGACCTCGCGCACTAGTGACGTAGGTACTTTGAGGACGCCCTACACTCCATGTTCCATATGTACGTCACACTGGTAGATGTGTAGTTAGTTATTTAGATGAGTGCAACAGTCGCCGGTTTGATATCCTCTTATGGTTATCGCAATATTTGTAATCGTTACCCTTTCGGTTGTAGTCGACAGAGGAAGAAGGATAAATTTACGTAGATTTCCGTTGAAAGTCCATTAAATCGATTTTGACACATGACCACGACATATTTATAAACGAAAACTTGAACAAACTCAAGGGTTACACAGTATTTTCGAAAGTAATCTCGATCGAGTCGGTGTTCATTAAATTTTTGAAGTTATGTAATTAAAATGTCCATACATCTTTGTTATCGCCGATGGCTGGTCGGTCCGGTCTAAAAGCCGGAGGTTTAGACCCATCCCAGCATTCCTAACAGCCTAGGCTTTGGCGAACGCAAATAGAGTGCAGCATTTTGCAGGTGAAAATTCGGTGGCGTTCGGCGAAGTGGGATTAACCTGAACAAAGAAACAACGCGGCGATCCGCTTTGACGGCGCCCAGCAGGTGTCACTTGCAGCAATGAGTAATTGCCGTTTGGCGAAAAATTAAACGCCTTTATCAGCACCACGCACAGACGATACTGGCCATGTGAAACAAATGACACCGAAGATAGCTATAACTTTCAAACATTTTATCGGGAGATAAAGCAGATTTCTTTTTTATTTAACTGTACTCTAGTGTATGCATATATTTTTTAATTTAATTTTTTATGTAATTTAAGTTATTTAATATGACAGCATCTACGTAGGGTAAAATAATGGATTGGGTGGTCCATTTCTATAGACCATTTGCTTTAAAACAGATGTTGTAGATTATATTCAGTAGTTAGAATTAGTATACCTATCAGGCACAAAAATACACCTTTGACATAGATACTCAAAAAGCATCGCTTTCTCATTGAAAACCGTTAAAACGTCGCACCAAATATACTTTATTGATGCTCATATAAAAATACTAGTAATACATAGTTGTTCAAATAAGACTTACCACAAGTAAACGAAAAATAATAGTCAAAGTACACCTAAAACTTGGAAGCCGGCGAACTACTAGCATGTACGAGTAGTTAAAGGCGTACAAAGTTCGTCTGTAACTTTCCAACTAAGTTTGTTAAGTATGTTGAAGTTAGTTTTATTCTTCGTAGTGCAACTGGAGACATGCCTCATGCCATTCCAGCCTAACTCCGACCTAACCCTGGAAAAAACTGTGAACGACTTAGACCACTCAATGTAAGTTATTGATGTACTACAGAAAACTAATGATTATATTATTATTTGAATTAAAGTAATGTTATTGAGCGATTACGGTACTGGAAAGTTAGAGAAATAATTTTGTTACGTTAATATTACCTGCTTGATATCATCCCAACTGAATGCCTCTAGCAGATCAGAAGTTAATGAGCTCAAAGGGCGATGGAGAACAAAGCGATCCTACAAACGGCCCCTTTATTCTTTTACGGATACGGTGAACTAAAAAGGCAAAAGAATTTGTCAAAGTAAGTAGCAAAAAGGAGGTTAAGCTATACAAAGAACAGCAATTTGACGCCCTAGCAGGTGTCAGTTGCAGCAATGAGTAATGGCGCATTGTTAGAGCGCAAAAAGACGATGACCCCCTGCGCTTTAATGAGGTGAGGTGCATGGACGAATTTCGTGTCGTGTGACGGCCCGCTGTAATTGACCTGCTAATCACTCATTAGCGGACGGAATTAGAAACTGTTTGCATTGAATTGTAATGTTTAATTGTAAATGTTTCTATAGTAGCTACATACAATTAACATTTTTTTGGACCGGAATGTGAAAGAAAGATAGTTTTCAGATTTCTTTTTGATTACTTATTTGTCTATTTTGTTAATCAAAAATAACACTACGATTATTCTTTACAACAATACATTGTTTGCTTTATAGAATTAGCGAACAGAGTTACATTTCCCTACTTTTGAGTTCTAAATTAAAAGCCTTGTCACACTTCGTGATGCAAGTGATGTTTTCAAACTTTTGGGTCACAGATTAATTGCAAATTGCACGTCAAGACGTCGATCCTAATAAATACAGTAGGTATTGGAAGCTAATTGCTTTGGTTTTAAGAACTAAGTATATCGATGGTACTTTTGGAATGAAAAATAATAAAAAAAATGAACAAAAAGTGTTTAATCGCATTGCATGTTTACTGTTATCGCACGTTCAAGGAAAGTATGGAATAAAATTAAATAATCTTTATTGAGGACTCCTCATAATTATGTTAGCAAAGTTTAGAACGGCATTAGTCATTCGTAAAATACTATTGTAAAGTTTCAACAACGGCAGGGAATGTTGCCGGCGAGACCATGATCCACGTGTCACAGTTACGCAAAGTGCGTGGATATGTTGGCACATACTGTTTGTGTACGGCACATTAGTGCTGGAGCTTCACATGTTTGTTGTCTAGAGGTGCGAGTTCTTAGTGGCTTATGAAGTGTATTAAAAACTATAATATAGGTCGAACGCTATAATAGTGTAAATATAGACGACTAAGGGCATGTGCCCGCT
>DWOA01000026.1:0-13069 GCA_018250715.1 Telegonus anausis annetta | reverse complement strand
GCCTTTAAAGTTGATTAAAGTTAACGCAATTACAAAGAGGCTGGGAATTGACGTGGCTTCTCCCTCGCAGTATGGAGTTGCAAATATTGTTTTAATCCTTCGTGGTTTGCATAACTCCGTAACGTACTTATACACGTACTACGGTGTTAAATAGGTGGCAAAATGTCAAAATTATTTAATTTAATTTTATGATTGTTAATTATTCATATTAATAGTAGGTACATGTTACGTACCATAAACTAAAATATACAGAAAACTATTCAAGGGAGATATTACAGTACAATGTGTAATTTGTTAGGTACTTATGGATATGACAATGAGGCTAGAAATATAACAGTTAAATAAGGAGTAGAAAATTTACCTACTTCAAAAACCTAAACGATTTTTCGTCACTATTATCATACTTATTCCATACCTTAAACCAAAATCTTTCATAATTGTCGACTTTAGACTAACTACAACTGTTTATACAGTTTTTGTGGAAACAAATTAAATTTTATTACCTAATTTAATTAGGCACTTGTAATAAGATATGATGTGACATTAGACAGAGCTGCTTCATTCAACCAAAAGGTCATTCAAATCATTATACCTCCAAAACACCTGGTGGTATTAGAAATAAATGTGACAAAACAGCAAAACACGACTTGTATTGTTACCCGATTGGTCTAGCTGGGAGCTTCATTAGTGTTAATTACACGCTAATTATAATTTATGAGACAAGCAACGCAATTGTAGCCTTTGTGCTTAACTATGTTAAATACCTCATAATGATGTTATACGGAAAAGGTAAATAAATTATAACCAAGGAATGAATTAATTTCGTTTGCGGCTTGTTCATTTAAGCTGACCAAAAACAATGCCCGTGTAATTATGGTAATAACTTCTATGGTTAATGTTTAAGGTTACGAATTGTTAATGAAATCGAGAGAAAAAGTGTTCGTCACAATTTTCGAAACCTCAGTTCTAACTTATCATCGCAAAATCAAATTTACTAAACCTAGATTTAAAATTTAGTATGATCCAGATACGTAGCTACTAAAAATAACTAAAGGTATTTTATTCCGTCACCCCAATAAGTTAATTTTTATATATTTTTTTACTCTGCATTTACGAAGTCGCGGGCAACAACTAGTCCTTGCATGTACTATATAGGCTTTAAAGGAGTGTATGGTAATCAGAGTGGAGACGAAAGATAGATCAGCGCAATCCCGCGGATTTTAAGGTAAAAGCCTTCGGGCTTATTTGCGACGCAGAGAGCTTATGGATATACGGAGATGTGATACGAGTGTGAGTGGAACGTAATATGTTCACGTTGATGTGTATGTTCCGTTATACGCTTTATCATAGGCGTATGAATAAGATCTGAGAATATATCGTACAGATCTGAGGATAATTTCAAATTTTTGTATTGTTGTCTTTTATTTTGTTTTTTTTTTGGTTTAACGATACAGATGTTCTTACTTATATCATGTATGTTGTTTGTGATTACCACGATTATTTGTACGTTACTTCAATCGATACTAATATTTTCATTCATTTGGTCAAATAATTTGTAAGTTTGAAAATAAAATTAAATGATTAACGCATATAGGCGTCTTTGCTATGACTCAATTGTTAATTTTAGAACAGGTATGACTTTTATTAATTTAATATTTATTAAGACATGTTTATATCACCAGACATTTAACGTTGCAGACAGGTGTCGTGGCAGATATATTCTTCTTTAAAAAATGTACTTAATAAGACAGCAGACACGGGCCGTATGTAATAATTTAAATGTTTGAAAAATAAGAGTTAGCACGGCACTAAATAATAAATATAAATAAATGGCCGTAGATGTCACTTAACTTTAAACGGTAGGAATGTTCGTATTTCGACTATAGCAGCACCATTGTTATTTCTATTTCTACCTTATGATAGCAGTGTATGGACGCTGTGGTTTTAAATCATGTGACAAGGCAGTAATACTTATACGAAGACAACTTATTAAATTTATTTATATTAAAATTATCTTCGCGTATCTTTAAGAATGTCTAAGAATAACAAAGACTTCATCTAAAATTTAAATGTAATAGGTAAGTAAAGTATTGTTAAAAACAACTTGGAAGGCATCGCAATCAAACTTTTTCCCTTGTGTAGTTGTTATTGTTTAAGTTGTTATTCTCTCAGATTTATTCTCAAAATTTACATTTTTTCAATATTTCGCCGAAGGCTAAGAAAACCAAACAGATTTAGCATGAAGAAAATTTTCTACTTCTCGGTAAACAATAACTTTATACCTACAAGTTTTGATAAACATAATTATTATTAGTACGGTCTTATATTAATAAATTTGAATACTCAATGCCACCAGAAGATAGCCTGATAGACTGTAATCTAGATGGCTTTGGGAGAGAGCCACATAATGAGGCAGATGAAATTTTAGGCATGGATCTACGTATTCATATGATCTATTAGATTACTGTAATATGGATGTTATATTAGACAGTATTTGCATTGAAAGTCCTGTTAATGACAATTATTCAGATAGATGTGGTAGCACTTGATTTAGAAGAGACCCGAAGCGTGAAAGAGATAATATTAAGAATTTGATTAATGAATTAACTACGTCAAGAATTAACCACGAGATCAGAAACAACAGTCCAAAGCTCTTCTTCTTAAAGCTTAATAACTCTACTCCAGAAATTAAACAGAATTAAAATAAATGTTGATTAGAACTTTTTTTAACTTTCAGGAATAATGCAGCAAGACAACGCAGAACAAGTGATATTAGATCCCAAGTTAATAGCAAAACACTATTTGAGGACATGGTTCTTCCTGGACCTCATCTCTAGTATACCACTAGATTATATATTCTTGATCTTCAATCAGGTAAACGTACGTTGCAATTTGGCCGTGTTCCTATTACTATAGTTTTAATCTGTCTTTTATGTTATTGATATTCTGTTTCAGCTTGGGTGTTTATTTATTTTATAGCAAAAATTTGATTATTTAGTTTTCTTTTCGTTTTCTCATTGTGATTTAATCCTACTGCCACGTGAATATTCTACGTGTCACCGTGTTCGGTTCAAAATGTCGTATTTTAAAGGTTTCGTTGAAACCGTGCTAAGGTTTGATTGGAGCACTTTTCATACATCTTAATTTTTTTATTTATTATATTTTTCGTACTTCCTTTCAACTATCTGCACGATTAACATTCGTAGCCCATATGAATCTAAATTTTCCATTACGTATATCTTCGCTCTGATAGCTGTCTTGTATCTGTAGGGGATAATCAGGTCGTATGGGATACTGAATCAGAATGAATGAATCTTCAGCACATTTTAACTTTGTGCACCACTTTTCTCAAAATTTTCGTATTGCACCCTTGCTAAAATTCTTCTTGCAAAAACCCTTTCCGATTTACATCGCAGGATTGGAGTACGCCTATCTTTCACGATTGTTCTAATATTTCATATTTTTATCTTTTTTGTCGTAGTGCATGGATTAATTATTTCCTTTTGTCACACGTCTTCGCTTAACGTTTTTATTTTTTTATTTCAATATTTTTTGCATATTAGTGGATTGTTGTTTTTTGTTTTTTTAATTTACTTAATGCTACTTTATACTGTAATATGCAACACGACCAAATTGTAATATTTATTATCTATTTACTAATTAACAGTGAGCTGAATAGTCACATAATTAAGTGCAATATACAATACAAACTATAATTTAGAGGCCTTGGCAGAAAGCTTAATAGGCTAGAAAGATACTGTTATGATGAGCATATTAATTCTCTATAACGAAGCTTTTACTAACAGAGAAGTTTCCTAAACATAGACTTACTTCTGTCAGTAAAACGACTATAACATGTACAAACGTAACGCTTTCGCACTTTTCTTTAGACTAATACTTGACTATCAACATGAGCATTTATGCATGTTTGATACACTTCGACTGTACAAAAGATTTGCGTCTGTCGGTGCTCTATCGATTAGACGTTGTTCCTTAGAGCATCGGGTTAGGGCGGTTTATAAAATAGGATGTTTAATTATGTTGACAGGATTTTAGTGAGAGTTTTCAAATTCTTCACGCCGGTCGTGCGCTCAGGATACTGCGGTTAGCGAAGCTACTGTCGCTGGTGCGATTGCTCCGACTCTCCAGGCTGGTCCGATACGTGTCACAATGGGAGGAAGTATATGTAAGCCGTCATCTCTTCTAACCATCACCTATAAACTATATACTAACTTAATCACTAACACTGCTCTAACTACATTACGCTCACATAAACTAATACAAGGTGATAACACGCTACTAAAATTATTATACTAAACATTGGATTTTAATAATGATATTGAAATTGTTTTATACTGTGTGAAATTTTCTCCTTCAATTGGCTTTTTAAACTGTCTGTATATAAATAATCTGATTCCTATATCTAAATGTTGTCGCTCTAAATAATGATATTAACCTATAATTGATAGATCGTAGTGCCCCTAACGATATCTAAATGGAGTTTTGTTGTAATCCTGTATTATACCATTGTCCCCACCCCCACTGTATTGTGAGCCCCACGTCCCGCTCTGCACTTCTCTACTGCTTCTCTGCAAGCTTATTTCTGCCTGAGCACGCTCTCACTCGTGACTTCTAAAACTATCTCTCTCTCTCTCTCTTTCTTTCTCTGCGCCCGCGCCGCGTACGTCGCGTCCGCTGACCCAAACCGTCCCCACACGCCAACGTCAAGTTTATTTGCAAGATCGTTCATGTTTTGTTGCCGCTTTTTGGAAGCCTTAGAAGAGAAGCACTTACATTGATATCAAATCAACAAATAAACAATATTTTTTATTAGAATCAATACTGCACTATAGCAAGCACTGAGAATATATTTTTAATAATACATCAATTCTCCGTTAGTACAACAACTCTTATCTCAAATGAAGATATTTGAAGCCTCCAAGATCTCGAAACTTGAATTTAATTCGCAAACAATTGATCAATAAAAGATACAACAAATTTTCCAAAAATTAAACATCCGATAGGCACGTAATAGGTTCCCCGCCAAAACGTAACATACCAATGGGATAAGACGCGGAGAGTCAGTGAGAAGTGGAGTACGGGGAGGGTGGTGGTGGCGACGTCGCAGTGACGGTGTTGTGTGCAGATGAGCCCCGCTCCGCAGCCGCGCGACGAGCCGGGCGACGCGGACGGCGGAGGCTCGCGCGACCTCGCCTCGCAGGTGCCGCATGCGACACGCCCGCGCATCCCTAGCGCCTAGCGTAGGGGCCTAGCCCGCGTCCCGCTCGTGTCGGTGTTAGTGCATCCTGTGTGCCCGCACGCGCCCCCGCCCCGCCCCGCACCCCGCGACGACATCCGTCTGCCGATCCCGCCCGCGCTCTCGGCGGGCGCGCCTGGCTCTCTTCCTACTATCTCGTGTTTCTCGCTTGTTTTCTAGATCTTGCAGAATCTTCAAAAAAAGCGCACGGAACGGAGGGGACGTCTCAGCTCCGACGTTGCAAAAAAGAAGGGTGACACCAAAAGCAATCTGATCTTCAAGGTAACCAGGGTCGGCACGAGCCGGCGCGCATGTGCTCGTTCGCCCGCTTAGCATGTTGCCGGCGCCGCCCGGCGTCCTTTACACCGCTGCGCTCGCTTCGCTTTCTCTCTTTCGTTGGCGTTTCTGTTTCCGACCCTCGTCCCGCCGGTGGCCGCGCGGCGAGGCGCGCGAGGGCGGCGGCGCGGGTCGCGCGGCCGTGCGGCGGCCGCGGCCGAGCGACCCCCTCCGTCACGCCCGCCACGCAAAGCATGCTCGCTCGACGACTCGTCTCACGCGTTCATATTTAATTTTTCACTTAAATACGAAATCATCGGTAGAGATCATCGCGATGCTTGACCTCGAGCGTCCTTGTCGCGCGCAGTCCGCACGGCTTCCTTTAGAGGCAACCGCGCCCTCTTAGTATCCTGTATTGATCGTCATCTTCTGTTCGCAGTTCCTCAACATGGCATCGGTGTTCATGCGGATATTCAACCTCATCTGCATGATGTTGTTGATCGGCCATTGGTCAGGTTGCCTGCAATTCCTCGTTCCAATGCTACAAGGATTCCCGCCGAATTCATGGGTCGCCATAAATGAATTGCAGGTTTGTATTACAAAGAAAATTACATTTTTTTAAATGATGACTTTAAGATATCAACTAAGATAAAATATTTTAAGTCTAGACAATGATAGCGGAAATAATTACATTAACTAAAAACCAAATCAAACTTGAAGAAGATATTAGCTGTAATGATAAACTGTTAACCAGGACGGAGATTCTTAAAGGCTTACCAAATAACTAATCTCTATCCACTTACAATATTCCAGGAAGCCTTCTGGCTGGAGCAGTATTCGTGGGCGTTATTCAAGGCCATGTCCCACATGCTTTGCATCGGGTACGGCCGCTTCCCGCCGCAGTCGCTCACCGACATGTGGCTCACGATGCTCTCCATGATCTCCGGGGCCACGTGCTACGCACTCTTCCTCGGTCACGCCACCAATCTCATCCAGAGTCTTGACTCTTCCCGAAGGCAATATCGTGAAAAGGTACAACTCCATTTCATCTCTTTGCAGTGCCGGAATTGCGGTTGATAATGTTATTGGACCCAGACTAAATTTTTCTACTTCTTCCTTTTAAAATTTGTCAAATCTGAATATAATTATACTCAAGAACTCTACTATATAATAATGCTTAACTATGTCATAGAGGAATTAAAATATAATAATATAACTAATCTACTACTTCTGTTAGAGCTAAACAGAATTGACTATTTTGCAACGGAGTTACATCTAATCTCTAATAATATTTACAAAGAATTCAATGATCGTTTAAGAACCTTCGCGCCATTTGATTGATTTATTTAAAAAAAATCAGACCTACTCAATTTAGATCATAGCGATGATCTAAATTGGATAACATTACTTAATTACTTGTGTCGTACATACGTTGAATGTACTATAATGAACTAAACTATATATGAGCTAAACAAAATTATATTTTAGAGGATTTGAAGACTAGACTTGTAGGCTATTCCTTTTAACAGACTTTTTTAGAGAGCATGTATACTAATCTTTAATAAGTCGTCAAAATCCGGCACTGCTCGTAACATGCATCCTAAGCAACATTAAACTGTTCTTGAATAACCAGATATTGTAAGCTGTTATGAACACCTAAATTTTGTACGTATGAGACTGTGTGTTTCACTCCAGAATTCAGCTTTAATGTGTGTCATTAAATAGATGATTCAACACGGGGATGTATGTTAGTACTTAATCACATTGGAGTGTTGAATAGACATAGAACATTCATTCCAATAGCCGCATGGATCATACTCCTATCATGTGATTTTAATAACGACTAATCATTAAAATCATAATTACCTGTTTCAGAGACTAGACGTGAGTACAGAAAGAATGTTCGTTCGCTGTTTAATGTTGTTATTATAGGTTGATACACTCTCTGCTCATGCACCTAGCCACAATACGGTGTCGAAGGTTACTGACAATTCTTTTACAGAATCACGTATCATTGTTGGGTGTTCATGACAGTTATTTCCATAACCAAATCATTGAAACTACCATCATTATCATATTAACCGGTATTCTCCATGTAGGTGTAGGTTTAATCATTAACAAAGCGTAGGTAAATCGTGTTGCCTGATCCGTAACAGCCTATTAGTTGTGATAACTGTTTCTGGAAAAATTGCACGATTGAGATTTATTAGCAACCAATGTGTGTACGCTTGGAACCGATCTGCCAATTTCTGTGTGCGTTTGAATTAACAGTAACGGTAATAATTTCATGTACTAATACTAATGTCTGGAACTAAACCTTTTCAGGTAAAACAAGTTGAAGAGTACATGGCATACCGAAAGCTGCCTAGGGAGATGCGTCAGAGAATCACAGAATACTTCGAACACCGCTACCAGGGTAAATTCTTCGACGAGGAACTAATTCTGGGCGAGCTGAGCGAAAAGTTGCGAGAAGATGTCATCAACTACAACTGCCGGTCGCTCGTTGCCTCAGTGCCATTCTTCGCAAATGCCGACTCCAACTTCGTCTCTGACGTCGTTACCAAACTGCGATACGAAGTCTTCCAGCCTGGTAATTAATCATAATTTTAATTATCTTTTCTGCTAAATCCTATTTAGTTTGTACAACGACACTCACATGGCAATTTATTTACTTTCCAGGCGATATAATTATAAAAGAAGGAACCATCGGAAACAAAATGTACTTCATTCAAGAAGGCATCGTGGACATAGTAATGGCTAATGGCGAGGTAGCCACCAGTCTGTCCGACGGCTCCTATTTCGGCGAAATCTGCTTGCTGACCAACGCCCGCCGGGTCGCCTCCGTCCGCGCCGAAACGTACTGCAACCTCTTCTCGCTATCCGTGGACCACTTCAACGCCGTTCTCGACCAATACCCCCTGATGCGGAGAACGATGGAGAGCGTCGCCGCCGAGCGGCTCAACAAGATCGGGAAGAACCCGAACCTCGTCGCGCACCGCGAGGACGACACGACGTCCGAGGGGAACACGATAAACGCGGTGGTGAACGCGCTGGCCGCCGAGGCGGAGCACGTGAGCCTGTCGGACGACAGCGTGGCGCGGCTGTCGGAGCGCTCGCTGGGGCTGGCGCTGCAGCCGCTGCAGGCCGCGTCGTGCCGCATGGCGGGCGTGGCGCTGCCCGGGCTGGGCGTGGCCGCGGCGGCGCTCCCGCGGCCCAAGTCCGAGCACGACTTCAGCTCGGCGCAGGCGCAGCAGCCGCCGCTCGCCTCCGCCGCCGCCTTCCACAAGTCGGACGCGGGCATCGCGCCCTGACCGCCCGCCGCCGACCGATCGATAGCAATACTAGGCTTAGTGCGAGCGGGCCGCGCGCCGCCTCGCTAGTTGTAGCGTAGACACGAGTATTATAGCTGCGACTTCGCCGGGCGCGCTCCCCGCGCCGCCCGCTGAATCTCATTTTGTGATCTTATACTTAATTCTCCTGTGTTATAATTTAGGTTAAATTTTATATCATTGACGCTGTGAGAAATGAGCGGATACGCGACGTATCCGTTTGTATAGATATACCTGTTATATATTGAAGAATGATAACTATTGAATCTTTATAGAGATACCTTGCCATTAAAGAGAAAATAATTATATAGACTAGACTGAATTGTAAAGATATCACTATTTTATGCTTTGTTGGCGTACGAAATAGACCTGTATAATTATGTTGTTGATGGGTGCAAAACGTTCGTTGACTAAATGAACGTTCCAATCGTACAAACGTTCCCGATAACCGCGATAACGGAATTATATGAAATTGTTGATAAATGTATAAATAACGTTGGGCGTAGAGGAGATATAGTTACGTCGTTGCGCGTTGACGGTGCTGCAGAAACAAGACAGCAATATATTTTATAAAAGGCTTGAAACAAAGTTGCCGCCTTTGTGAGAGCGAGTAGTGACAGGGAGCATTATGGTTAATAAGTAGTGGGTAGCCGCAACAGCGCGCGGCGCGCACTCGTTACGGATGCCCGATACATATCGATATTATAGAGGAGCTAAAACTAACCAGGAAATAACACCAATCATTCCTATTTCGTTATAAGTGCCTATGTTGTATCACTGATTTGCAATTTATTTTGAATAAATATAGAATAGACGTGTATTAGTTATATCAAATGTGTGTGTGTGAATGAACATTTAAAAATCATAACTTCGACTAGCATCGTTATAGCACCCTCTGCTCTATTCTATACCCTGTTGGACTGATTAGTAGGTACCTATAAGCTGCCGTGAAACGGTTTATGCATATATTTGGTGCGAAAAGTGGATGGCAGCATACACTGGCAGACAATCCATCAGTGGTCGTCTTGTAACCGTTAACCGGTTCAACTTCTATCAATAAACGATAGACATTGGGCATCCCTAACGGCAAAGCAGCGCCGCGCTCTGCCGGACGTCGCACGTCTATCAAGCCTCATGATTCCAATAGCACACGGTTGCTTTCTTAATTTTAATAATAAGTAGTCATATCTACCGATAATTTAACATACGATTTCTCGGTTTCCTAAGTAGAGGTGATCAGTAGAGCTTCGAATCGTTTCTTTATGTAAATATTGTAATCGAAGTTACGCCTTTAGTGACATTTGTTTTTATAGAATTGATAAGCGGGCGTTCCTTCGAGCGGTCCAGTCAATTATGCCGTGCGCTCGCCACGCGTGACACGGTTTTCGATGCACTAAACTTCGTACCTTGTTTTTAATTGTAGGTGAAAATAATTTATTGTCGATAGTGATCATTTTGTAGTAATAAGTAGACCGGAGCGAATAATAAATTCGGACGAATTACATTATGTGATAGAGAGCGCTGCCTAGCCGCCGGCTCGGCGATACTCGACGCCGTAGAAGTAGGCACGAATAGATAAAATGCATGGTTAACGCTTTCACTTCTTACTCACCTAAATCTGTGCGTATATTTTTTCAATTTCTTTAGTGAATTCTACTGACAGTTGAGCGAATAGACGTTGTGCAAGCGCTTTTCTAATTCTCGATAACGTTAACTTTTAGCAATAAATAGATAAGTTGCAACGAGTAACATTCTAGAGGGTCATGTAGAGATCGTTGAGCCGACCGCCGCGGACGCAGCCGCATACTGGCACGAATCATCGTTGACTAATTCTTATAGTGTCATGACAATTTGTAAAAGTGGTTTTGCAAATGTTGACTTTTTAGCCAAAATATAGTTAATGAATGACGAACCAATACGCAGTAGCTTATTCGTAGATTAATGCAGCCTAGTTCTCAGTTTTGGCGACTAACACCAATAGATACTTTATACTCGTAAGATATTTATACGATTGATCTTATCAGAGTGACTATCTGTCAATTTATCTACAAAGAGAAAATATTATTGCGTTTAATCCCCAGAAGCATTTATTTACAGTTGTTTTACCTAACATTACCGCTTTTATAAATTATATAAATTTTATAGAAGAGATCTATTTTTATTGTGAAGTTGAGCAGCTGAATGTAAGTAAAAATCCATATTAAAACAGAGTTTTTTTATTGGAACTGTTGAATTATTATATGAATATATTATTATACTGATTTCCGGTATCTATTTTCACCAAAAGTGCTCATCGCTGTCAAAAAAATTAGAGAAAATGCATTAAAGAATGAAGAAACACGCCTCGTTGTTTTTGTTACCCCACCCTTAAGGGTCCATTCACACGGACCGGCTCGGAGAGCATCGGCCCGCATTTTTATTTTCACACAGACCGGATCGTATACGCATGGAATTGGCCGGAGCGGAGCCGCCAACTATACGAAAGAGCACGCAATCAGAGCCAATCGGCACCTCTTATTATTTCACACGTAGCGCGTTCAAGCATTCTTAATGACAAAAGAAGTGCACATGCAAAATAAACTTTAATATAACTACTCAAAACTCTGTTTCTAACGTGATAATAATCAGCTCTCCTCTGCGAGCCGATCTGTGTGAACGGACCCTAATACCAGTTGCACCGGCAAATGCAATATGTAATGAGACAATACAAATTTCATATTACATCAATACACTTGCTCTTTATGAAGGTTGACATAAAGCAGACAATGGTAAATCTATATTTTATATTTTTTTATTTTATTAGTAACATGGACTCAAAATAGTGAACAAGTCTTCCACATTCCACATTCCACAGGTGAAATAAAAAAAAATCTTATATAAAAACTTATTTAATTGACATGGCATACTTATACAAACGATTGTTAAATGCATATATAAAACAACAGACAACAGTCATAACAAATTAGTAGATACAATAAACGTTAGTGTTGAACGACAAATTATATGTTCGCATTATTTTGTTAGTATACAAATATTTAGTAGATAAAGCTCGAGTTTCGATCTGTCTGGGACGGATGTTTCGCTCTTATATTTTTATCCTTATCTCTTGTCTCACCTATTTGGATTTTTGAGCATCTCTCTTTCGTTTAATATCTCAGCTGTCCACTGCCAATTTCCTATCACGTTCTTTATTATTACAATCTCTTGCCTAAGTAGGTACCTACCTTCATCGCAATTTAACCCAACTTAGTCCATTGTCAGTTTACCCCTCCTAAATTTCCAGTATAATTTAATTTTGTCTCACAATACTGACACAGTCCTCTGCCTATTTCTTCAATTTCGTTTGATGCTCCTTTATTCACAATCTCGTGACTATGTGTACTTTTTCATTCCTTAATCCCCACTCTTATTCACTTTGACTTACAATATTCTTATTCCATCCCCTGTCTTATCTCCTGGTTCAATTCAGAGTATAATTTTCTGTCTCTAAATCTTCTGTCACAACCACTTGTAGTCAAAACGCGCATACAACCGTATCAGGTGCACGCCACACACTCAGTTCATATTGTTTTTGAAAACATTTTGAAGTTCTTACTCTTTTACCGAATTTGGGAAAACAGATCAAGTAGTTCTTACCACTATAGAAGACAGAGATAAAAGGAGGGTAGAAGGAATTTGCAACGATTTATCTCAATTCCCAGATTAATTGGTTTGGTATCAGCATATTTCTAAGTTTCTACGTTCCACCATAGTCGTCTGCCTTTTTTCATGACGCCAGTCACCTATCCCTGTCAGCGGAGGATAAGGCACGCGTCGACACTAAGCCAGCAGTTATAGTCGAGACGTTTGAACAGACGCAAAACAGGTGCAAGCCACATGTGCAGTTAATATAGCTTTATTAAACGTTATGTTTTAAGTCTTACCGCATTGGGAAAAAACTGAGAGTACTTTTAACTAGTGGACGGAAGTAACACACTCCGGTACATACGTTTTAGCTAAATTGCGCGCGCTAATGTATCTAAATCTACAATTCAATTGCTTTGGCGTTATTACCTTGCTACATTCCGTTATAGGTCACCATATCCTCTTGATATCAGGCCCCTGTCCGTCCAATCAGTCCCCTGTCCGTCCAATCAGTCCCCTGTCCGTCCAATCAGTCCCCTGTCCGTCCACTCAGTCCCCTGTCCGTCCGATCAGTCCCCTGGCC
>DWOA01000025.1:0-13076 GCA_018250715.1 Telegonus anausis annetta | reverse complement strand
GAAATATTATAATCGGAATGAAGATTTAAACTTGATGCTAACGACATTCTTGTCTACGATGGTGACCGTTAGCGTATTCTTGCTATTTTGTAGCTTGTATTTATGTCTTTTATGGTAAGCTTATAGCAACTGATTGAAGAAAGAAAACTTGTAGCTAAGAAACAATAAATTTAGCTTACATTTATATATTTGAGTAAGAAATTATTATTCGATATTTCTAATCACAGTTATATTTATGTCATGTCTATTATAAATGAAATGCACCTATGTCTGCATTTGGTTTTTAATCACAAAATGTGCACAATGAAGACGGTTGAAACTCACGCAGCTTCATATTTCACGTAGTGGGTACTCAATCATAAAGCTAGGAAGCTATCCCATCGTTACGACTTTTACCAAAAGTATCAAAGCATTAATAAAGCTACAACAGAGCTTAACGACGCTCTCCGTTAGTTTAATTACAGCTTTGTCGCCTCTCCGCTCGCCTTCACTAATTATACGCAGTAAAACGGATATGTAAAATGTTGAGACGATGACCGATTGCCTCGTCACAGAAATTTACAGCTAATATCCTGTTCAGCCGTAAAACGCTTAATAAGTCAACAGGCACTCGTAAAAACAACAGTAAAACATTCTCGGAACACTCGCAATATTTTATAATAACTGTATTAACATTTTCTGCAAAACTGTCTATGTCTACACGTAGAACGACAGTTAAATTAAGTGATAAAGATCTTATGACAGACTTATCGCTAATATAAGAAGAACGAAATAAAATAAGATGTACCTACATATAATTAAAAATATTTAATTTAATAAAATATGATTTTCATGTTATATGTATATTTTAGTGGATCAAATAGTCAATCCGGTACATTATGAGTCTATAAAGGATCGCCTCATTTTATAATATCATCAAAATATTATGATTATCATCAACCATCATCAATAGAAATTTATTTATAAATACTTTAAAGCTTGTTGTGTAACGATTATCTGTTATAATTCCAGCACCGACGGCTAGCAACCAGACGGCTTTAGAGCTCCTTGAAGGTAAATAAGAACAATCGTCATATATTTTTCACCCCATTTGATAATAACACATAATCAGATTAGACAATATGATATGAAATTGTAATTAAAGTATTATCTAAATGTATCTTTAATAGATAATTGCGTGTTATTTTCAGGCCCATCCGAGGGATGTTACTACAATTTCCAGCACTATGGCGAAGGCGATCGAATCATGACTAACGAGCCGTGTCTGAACTGCACTTGTCACAACAGGATGCTCATGTGTTACCTGAGAGTCTGTCCTTTCACAAAACCTATTGGTCAGGACTGCACTATCGAAAAACGCGCCGACCAGTGTTGTCCGATCGTCACCTGCCCAGATGGTAAGAAAAGTTGAACATATACATATATAATTTTAATTCACCACTCACCCTTACGCTGCTGGTTCCATTTAGGTCTCAAAGGTTTGGTTACGAAGTTGGGTATCATATTAATATGTCACTTGCAATATAGTCAACAAAAACGTCTCGTGTTCTTCAATTTAACAGTAAGCCAGTAATTAATAGATGATCATATCTTTTTAGACCTTTAATCATCTTTAGTACTTTTACGAACTACTTTTTACAAATAAGCTATTTCGAATGTTGCGAACTATATAATAATTGTTTTATTTTTAATATTTTAATGACAACATTAAAAATATATATTTAAGTTAGAGAGCTTTTACTGAATTATTTTTGAACATCAATAATAACAATCTACAGCCAATAATAATAATCTATTTAATAATATCTTGGCAGTCTATTAAATTAATATTTTTTCAGTTCCAGTTGACCTACTCACGTCAACGTCGACCTCATCTCCAGCTGAATACGGCGCAACTGGACTCGGCAAAGTGGATAAATATGGTTGCAGCATTAACGGAAAATATTTCTCTGAAGGCTCTAAAGTACCACCGACACCGAACAAACCCTGCGAGCATTGCTACTGTATTCGTAATATGACGACTTGCGTTATGCAAGAATGTACGCTTCACGTAGACGGCTGCACTCCTATTTATCATAAGGATGTATGTTGTCCGGTCCGATATTCTTGTGGTAAGTTTTATATTTTTTTATGCTAATATAACAAACATATAAACATTAAAATACTACACGCTCTGTATCTATTAAGAATGATTACCGTTATAACCAAAGACAACTATGTATAAGGAAGCTCTAATTTTTTGAAGTGTTTGGTTTAAGTTAAAAACATTCCTTTCATAATAATGCAAGTTATGAGTTCTTTTTAACTTACTTAATTTTATATAGACATTGGGATTGAGCTTATTTCCTGTAATATCTATGATCCCTGGATAAAAATTCTCAGATGGAGATATTGAAAGGCATAGGGAAAAAGCCACAGAATAAATAAAATAACCCTATTATTCAAACCTAAATTAATTTGTTATTTCAGATCACCAAGAGGATGAAATGCTACTTTTGGATGACATGACAACAACTGTTCGACCGACACCTGGATTCTTACTAACAACAACAACAATGCCAGCCGTCACTCAGATGAGTCAAGACTGTGTTCATGATGATCAAATATTCGCAGATGGAGCGCTTATAAAGACTGAAAAGGCATGCGAACATTGTTATTGCATGAAAGGAGATATTGTATGTGTAGTTCAAGAATGTGGTACACCAATGGAAAATGAAGGCAAAAATTGTACTTCTCTTCCCCCACGCCAAGGTCAGTGCTGTCCTGACACATACATCTGCGAAGGTGATGAACTTACAACAGATGTTACTACAGATAAAATATCTGAAGACGTGAGTACCTTATCACCACCAAGAAAAACTGAGGGTAGTGGATACAGAAATGAACCAGACGAACCATATACAGACTTGCCAATTTTCGAGGGAAGTGGTGAAGAACAAGCGACAACTTTAGATACATCAGGCATATCGCATAAACAAACAACAGAAATAATCGATGAAGTTTTTGCACCAACAGAAGAATCTCTTAAACCTAGTGTCAGCACAATAGAACCAGATAAAGGACAAAACACAGTGCCAGATGAATTAGAAGACAGCACTTCAGATTCTCAATTACCAGTAAAGACCACACAATCACAAGAGTTTGTCACTGGAACACAAGCTACTATCACAGATGAAACTAAAGAAAGTGACATTACAATATCTAAAACAACAACTTCTGATTATCATTCTCCAACAGAAACAGATAGTTTTATATCGAAAGAAGATGAATTGATTATGACGACTAAATCTGCGCCTGATGCTTATACTGAAGGAGTAAAAATAACTACAGCTCTCCCTGAAATTGAAAAAGAAACTACAAATGTTGAAAAATTGACTACTCCACGAATTTTAGAACCTTCCACTTATGAGACTAGCACATTACATGTGCAGCAGGATAAGGCGACAACACCAGAATTCTCAGGTGTAACAGATGGAACATTGCAACCAATACTTCCTACAACCTTAATTCCAAAGGATGATTCTGATAATGAAGAGGATAATAAACACAAACATGAACAGGATACTTCTCTTACACCAGAGGATATAGGAAGTGCTGTGACAACAACTATGAGCGGAACAGAATCTTTTGAAACAACTTCCATAAACCCTATTGAAAACGAAATTCATGAAGACGTAACCCCAATATTGCCACCTGGACGAATTCCAGGCGAAGGAGACTGCCTACTTAATGGAATCACGTACAAAAATAACACAAATGTACCAAATATCAATAATTGTCACTCAAGCTGTAAATGTGTCAGTAGTATTGTTAAATGTGATCCAATAATATGTAGCCCTCCACCGGAGCATATGGAGAATATGAGTGATTGCCAACCTATATATGATACTCCAGATGCATGCTGTCCAACATACGTATGTCACTCTCGAGAAACAATTCCTCCTGAATCTCATAGTCAAATGTCTGGAACGGAAAGCCCAAAACCATCACCCGTACAACCTGAAAGTGAATGCCATGGAGAGGAATGTAAATCAGAAGTTACTGCTTCAATATCTCCCGAAACGGAACAGGATGTAAAAGATTGCAAAGATGGTGGTTGCGATGGACAAACAGAAAGTAGTTCGGATTCGTCTGTTCCTTTGGATCATCCAGATAGCTGTATTGGTGAGTCCTGCTCACCGCCTAAGGAAAGTTGTACAGATGGAAAATGTGAACAACCTACAACTGGTGAACATATTTGTAACAATGAGAACGGGTGCCAACCATCAGAAGCAGAGCCGTGTGATGGAAATAATTGTGGAATTGGATCTGAAGTTAGTGGTGCCAAGGATGAAACTCCTATTTGTGAAGATCCAGAGGGATGTAAAGTAAGCGACACACCTGAAGTACCTAAGCCCGCTTGTGAAGGTGTTGATTGTGGTACCACAATCATAAATGAAGAAGCTATTCAAACTGAATGTACTGAGGAAACCTGCAAACAAAAGGAACATACACAAGAGGAACATAAACAACCATCGGAGTGCTCCGGTTCTGATTGTCAAACACAGGACGCAACTGATTCCATCTTAAAGGATCAGTCATCCAGAGAATCAACAACAGAAACAATTGAACAAAGCCATTCAAAATTACCAGAATCTAATGAAGAGCCACAAAAAGCAACACAAATCGAAGACCAACAAACTGAGAAATACGACATTTCGACTGAACTTTCTACTGAGAAATCTGAAGTCATGAAAGAATATGGTACTGAAGGTCATACCACAGATAAAGAAGAATCTCATACTACAAAATTACACATAACAGACGCGGAGGAAGCTATAACTGAACAATATAAAGAACCAGAAAGTACAGATCATCAAACTTATACAACTAAATCTGAAGAACAGGCAACTGAATCTCTTGAACACACTGTAAACGAAATGTTCACAGATAGGCCACCTGCTACACAATATGAAGAACATCCCACTGAATTGCCTAAAGATGAGAAAGAAGATGTCAGTATAGCAGATAAAGTTACTGAAAGTTCCCCAACTGAAACATCTGAAACATCTACCGAAGTATTACATGTTGAACACCATGACGTAGATAAAGAATATACAACAGAAACCAGTAAAGTTGAAGAATTTACGGAAAAAATAGAAACTACAGAAGGTTCAAATGTATTCGTAACTTTGGCTAAGGATACGGAAACAGGTTTACCCGAACAAGAGTATACTATTAAACAAGATATACTTACAGAAAAACCAGAAATGCATACGACACTTATGGATGAAATCATGCCATCAGATACTGAAAAACAAGAACCAACAAAAACTATTAGTCATGACAATGAAAGTACTGAATCAGACCTAGGAATAACACAATCTTCTGTATCGGTATCACATGAAATTAGCACCGAAAGTCATGTTAAAGAAGAAGACACTACAGACCTACACACAACACAGCAAGCAATTTCTCAAGAACATTCTTCTGAAACAGCTAATACTAAAGTAGAAGAAACAGCTACAGATAAACCCTATGATCACCCTCACAAAGTTACTGAAATAGAAGAATCTGAAACAACAGAATATGAACCATACGTTACAGAACCTTCATATCCACAGACACCCCACTCTTTACTAGATAGTGAAGATAAAGACACGAAAACTACCAAATCCTCCGAAAAAGATGAAGAAGAATACGTTTCACCACATAAGACGCTTGAAACAATATCGGATGTGCAGAATATTAACACAACACCTAAAGGAATTCAAGAATATATGACTTCTTCCATCGATTTAGAAACTCATGCTACAGTATCAATTACAGACAGTGAACTTGAAATGCAAAATCCTGTTACAGAAAAAGGTGAAACATACTTACCAGAAAGTCCAATAGAAGAATCGACAGATGTTTCTGAAGATTTGGATTTGAAAGAAAGTAGCACCCAATATCCTGAAAACGCTGTCACAGAAACTAAGATTACTTCTGCAATGGCAGAAACATCAGAAGAGCACACGGATACGCCAGCTCACGATTTTAATGAAATAGGCACAAAAATACCAGAAACTTTACCTGAAGAAGATACAACTCACAGAGAATCTAGTATCGCTGAGACAGAGATGGGAGAAATTACGTCCAGTCCTAAAGAAACAGTTTCTGATAGGATAGAAACGACAACTTCCTCGATTTTATCAGATCTAGGTCAAGAAATCAGCACAAAACATTTCGAATCGGAAGTTGGTTTGGATTACAGTCCAGAAACTACTTCAAGGCCTGAAATAATTTATACAAAACCCGATGAATCTATTTCATCGCAAGATGAAAATGAAGCCACACAACCTTTAGCTACAAGACGAGATGGAGGTGTACCAGAAACAACAGAATCTTTGAAACAACCTGATGAAGAAACAACAGATACACCAGATAAAACGAAAATAATTACAGAATCTGCTATTCATGAACAAACCAACGAAGAAATGACTGAAACTCCATTTATTCCAACAAGTGAAGATCATACGTATACTGAAAAGATAGATACACACGATTCTGATAAAGAAAATGTTCCAGTATTTGTGGATAATACTAAAACCGAAGAAACGCCTCTATCGAGTTCTACAGAAATATACGAAAGTGAACAGCCAGATCGCGATGTAACTGAATCCGCTGACATCGATATAAAAGGAACATATCCAGATGAAAAAATGCAAACACCTACAGAATATCCATACAGTATATCTACGCATGAAACACAGGCACCTGAAATAATAACACGGCCCCAAGAAACAGTAACAAAATCTACACATCTACAAACTGAAGAAGAAACATTTACTGAATCAACACACGCCATTAAAGAAGAGGAAAAGCAGACTGAATCTCCCATGTCTCTTGTAACTGAAGAAGGACAACATATAACGTTAGTTCCAAAAGAGACTATTAGTGACTCTGAAATAGATAAAACGACACAAGTTCCACACATAACTATATCTGAGTCTCACGAAGCCAAGCCTGAAAAACCCTATACAGATGATACAGTAAAGGAACCTGCGGAGCATGATACAGAGCCGGAAAAACCGTATACAGAATCATCTGAAAAAGAACATGATTCTGGAACACCGTCCCCGGTTTACCCCGAGAAAGGTCTGTCAGAAAGTTTACCTACAGCAAGTGCACCTGAATATACCACAGCTAAAGTTTTAGACATTCAGGACGAGGAAAAGACATCATCTCCATTTACTGATGAGAAACTGGCTCCGACTACTGAATTTGTTCCAACTCCCACAAAACTAGATTCCGAAATAGGCGCAGATGACGTTTCCGATAAATCTTCAACTGGAATCCCGCATATAGGAACTTCAGTAGAATCATTTGGCACGGAAGAAAAAGAAACTTCTACGAAATCACCAGAAATACCTACATCGACGTCTGTTACACTTGACTACGAACCAGAAACAGTAGCGCATGATAAACCAATTGAGGAAGATACAACCAAAAAAATTGAAGACGATTTTGAGTCTACTACTGTCAGTAAAATTACAGAAGGTCTCTCAGAAGACCACACAAGAGTAACCGATGGAGATATCCAACAACCAGAATACGACACAAAAGTAATTGGGCCTACAGAACAACAAGATAAAGATACAACGATTCCTGAGCTATTTACAACAAAATATCCAGAGTCATTCGATCATGAAAAAGAGACGGTTATTCCCGAAGACGAACCTAAGAAACCGGAAGATACTCTAGTACCACATGAATACATTACTACTGAAGGACCAAGTTATACAAAGTCATCTGAATCGCCTCATATATATAGTACTGTAGACCAAGATTACGAGAAATCGACTTCAGAACCACAATCTCATGATATAGAGAAGGACACAGCGTCACCAGCTGATCAAGATGTAACTACATTGAAGGAAGCTTCGATGGCTAGTGTTTCCGAATCACAGTCAACCACCGCTGGAATTTTAACAACAGAAAGCTCAGATACATCGTTCATTGAAGATGGCCACAGACGCACTCTGTCACCTGATGAAACCGTTCAACCCGAACAAATTACAGAAGGGCCAAAGATACCATCTATGGAACTAGTAACAACTGCAAAGCCTGAGGTGATCAAAACACCAGAGGTGGAACATCCCGAAACAGTAGAAGAAGCTTCCACAGACATACCAGAAAAAGAAAAAGTAACATCAGAACCGGAACATGAACAAACTCCAGTAGAATATTCAACGGAATCTGAAATGGTACATACGCAATCACACGAAGATCAGTATATACCTGTTGTTACTGAATCTATCGATAAACATAGTACAGAGATACAAGATATAACCACAAAACGAACATACACAGAACTTGATGACAACGAAAATTTGCAAACAGAATTACCTATATCAGGTGTGACTGGTGAAATTCCTCAAACTACGAGTGTTCATGAAGATGCAAAAATACCTGCAGAAGTACCTTCAGATCAAATAGTACCACAAGAGATGGAAACTGAAAGTTCTGTACCTAAAGTAACTGAAACTTCAGTACAAATAGAAACTCAAACCACACCAAGCGAAACAGAAACGTATGTATCAAATGAAACAGAAGTAACAGGACCTAAAGTAACTGAACCTTCAGTACCTGAAATTGCAGATACATCGGTACCTGAAGCAACAGAATCTTCTATTACTGAAGTAACTAAAATGGCTGTACCTGAAGTAACTAAAATGGCTGTACCTGAAGTAACTGAAACTGCGGTACATGAGGTAACTGAAACTGCGGTACATGAGGTAACTGAATTTGCGCAACCTGAAGTAACTAAAGCTTCTGTACAAGAAGTAACTGAAGCTGAAGCACCTGAAGCGACTAAACCTTCTGAACAAGAAATTACAGAGGTTAAAGAACCTGAAGTAACACAACCTTCTGTGCAAGAATTTACTGAAAGTGACACCCCTGAAGTAACTAAAGCTCCTGTACGTGAAATTACTGAAGCTGAAGCTCCTGAAGTAACTAAAGCTCCTGTGCATGAAATTACGGAAGCTGAAGCTCCTGAAGTAACTACAGCTCCTGTGCATGAAATTACTGAAGCTGAAGCTCCTGTACATGAAGTTACTGAGGCTGAAGCTCCTGAATTAACTAAAGAACCTGTACATGAAGTTACTGAGTCTGAAGCCACTGACGTAACTAAAGCTCCTCTACACGAAGATATAGATGTTGAAACTCCTGAAGTAACCACATCTTCTGAACATGAAGTTACTGATTCTGAAGTCCCTGAAGCAACTAAAGCTCCTGTTCACGAAGTTACGCATGCTGAAATTCCTGAAACAACTAAATCTCCCGCACATGAAATTACTGATGGTGAATCTTCTGAAGTAACTAAAATTCCAGAACATGAAATTACGGATGCTGAAATAACTAAATCTCCCGCATATGAAGCTACTGATTCTGAAGTCCCTGAAGTAACTAAAGCTCCTTTACATGAAGATATAGATGTTGAAACTCCTGAAGTAACCAAATCTTCTGAACATGAAGTTACTGACGCTGAAGTACCTGAAGTTACAAAAGCTCCAGTACATGAAATTACTGAAGATGAAGCTCCTGAAGTAACTAAAGCTCCCGTACATGAAATTACTGAGGCTGAAGCTCCTGAAGTAACTAAAGCTCCCGTATATGATCTTACTAAAGCTGAAGCTCCCGAAGTAACTAAAACTCCTATACATGAAGTTACTGAGGCTGAAGCTCCTGAAGTAACTAAAGTCCCTGTATATGAAGTTACTGAAGCTGAACTCCCTAAAATAACTGAAGTGGTAGTACCTGAAGTAACTGAAGTAGATGTACCCGAAGCAACAGAAGAATCGATCCCTGAAGGAACGGAGGTAACGGTACCTAAAGGAACAGAAGCATCGGTACCTGAAGGAACAGAAGCATCGGTACCTGAAGGAACAGAAGCATCGGTACCTGAAGGAACAGAAGCATCGGTACCCAAGGTTACCGAAGCATCGATACCTGAAGTAACTGAACCGTCGGTACCTAAGATTACCGTAGCATCGATACCTGAAGTAACTGAAGTTTCAGTACCCGAAGTATCAGACACGTCAGTGGAAAAAGAATCTGAAACAATCAAACCTGAAAGTGCCACAGATCAACCAAAGGATGAAAAATCAGAAACACCTCCGGAACCCTCACCAACCTCAGAATCAACATATCCCTCATCAGAAACCACGGAATACTTGGTGGAATTAGAAGAACACAAGTTCGATCAAGACACTTCATCAGTTGCCCCCGTAGACAAGTATACAACAAGAAGCCCTGAAATTGATCAAACAGAACGTGGAGATCAACCCTTAGATACTCACACAGATAGATCTACACAGGAAGACGTGCAATATACTACAAAGGAACCATTGATCGAAAAAGATGAAAAATTATCCACTGTCTCACAAGGACAACCTAGTGAACACCCTACAAAATCAACCACAGATGAAGAAATCCCTCTTGTAACCGAATTTACAACTGAGAACGTTACGATATCATCAGAATCTCCCGCACCTGTTACTACTGACGAAAATATTCATACAATATCATCTGAAGCACAGGGTTCGACAGTATTACCTACAGAAACTGCACCATTAAGTGAACATGAGAAACATACAACACTTGATACGACACCCGATAAAAAGTACTCAACATTAGATTCTGACAAAGTACCTGAACCTACAGAACAAACAACCGGTCTTGAAGATGAATTAATACCCACAATAACAAAAGCAACAACAAGTAAAACTATCGAGGAAGTAACGACACACCTACCGGTAGTTGATGATAAAATTAAACCTGAAGAGAAACCAGTGGAATCCTATCAAACAACAGCACCTGAATTGCCCAAGCCCGGTTTCAGTGAAACGCAGCCTGCAGAAGAAATTCCGTCACCAGAATTCCCACAAGGTGGAACAAGCGGATATGGTCAAGAACCAGACTATGGCGAAGAAGATCAAGTTTTTGGACCGGGAACTTGTCGGTATGGTGGCAAAGTATACGTATCAGCTCAGCAAATACCGAGAGACGACCCATGTGATTTCTGTTTCTGCTTTAGAAGTGATATTATTTGTTTACAACAAAGTTGTCCTCCTCCGATCCATGGATGTCACGAAGAACCGCTCCAGGGCTTCTGCTGTCCGCGCTACGAATGTCCAGTATCAATGGCAACAACTCTTAATGTCACAACAACTACAACCACTACAACTACAACATTGCCACCCCACTTCTTCCCTCATGCATATAAGGGCGCTGCGCAAAGAAGAGGTTGTCAAATAAAGGGACATACCTACAAAGTTGGTGAAGTGGTTAGAGCTTCATCAGGACCGTGTTTACATTGCACGTAAGTTTTCCCATTTTTTTTTTTAATTTTGTAATTATAATTGAATAATTGGTTGAGTTTTTTCTCTGTGACGGACTTGTTGTTGTTAATGTTATGTTTTATTTTAAGAGTTTATTTATCCATTTTCAGATGTGGAGGGGACGGACAAATGAAATGTGACCCCAAGGCGTGTACACCAGAACCAATGCTACGACAAATGATAGCTGCCGCCGTTTCCTCGAAACGGCGAAGGTGAAATATCTCGTAATGTTCACCAGCATACACGAGAATATCACAAGGATACAAATAAAAATATCTGTGTGATAATAATAATTTCTATGTATTCTTCTATGCACAAGAATAATGCTCAAATTTCGCGATGGTGTAGTTTAAGATTTCGTGTCATATGTAGTAATTGATATTAATAATTATTGATTTCCCACAAAGTATCCAGTGGCACGCACAATTCATTTATCAATAAATTAACTGTGACTGTGATTAAAATAATTGTATGTATAATTTTCTGAATCAGATTTACAGTTTTGAGTCTTACGATAATTAAGGCTAACTAGTAAATATCATTTTACAAAAGTCAGTGCCAAACGATAGTTCTAGGTGGTAAAAATGCGTTTATAAACGAAGTATTCATAATTTTATATAGCGGCCGGAACGGAGCTAAAAATTGTGTGCAACCGTTTTTAAGTAAAGTTAAGCTTCGTGGGTCCCATTAGATCGCCGAAATCTTGACCATTTAACATGTAAACTTAAAATGATTTACCGATATAAGTTTAGTCAGTTCTTTATTTTTACACGATGTTACAGTAAGCATCTAGTATCGTGTAAATATGAAGTAAGTCTTAAGGATCCCTGATGTTGTAAATGCCTTACTTAATTTGTAATAATTTATATATTTTAGGTGTATAGTACTTAAGCCATGTTTTGAGACCAGTGACTATTTTAATTTAGAAGTAAAAAGGTCCCTCAAATCAAACTCGAAAAGTGTCAGTCGATGCATCACTGTTAGCTATAGCCTTGGCCGACGCTTTTCCTTCTTCCACGTCTTACAGAAAGCGACATTTATTTCTTGTTTTCTCTAATTCGTGGAGGTTAAAACTAGCACTTACCTACTTAATAAAGTATAAGCGTTTTGTGAAGAACTTTTACAAATGACAAAAGATAAAAGAATATTATAGGATCTTTTATAACTTTTGATATAAAAAGTGCTAGGAAAGGTCATTGATCGAAATCGACAGATTTAGGTTGGTACGAAAGTTGTCAAGACTGTTGTGATCGCCTCACATCGAGATAGACGAAAGCGAGCGATTGCATTTATTCGTACCAACCTTCTTCTGTGTATGCAGGTTGTAGTTATATTTTCTTATTTATTAAATTTTATAGCAATAGTGATACATATTTCTTTAAACCATTAGCAATTTATTGAATTATTTCAGCAGTTGTCAATGTCAATTAAATTACAATATAATTATCGGTTTATTTATGTTTTACCCAAAAATGCTATGGTCTAGCTGTCTGTGCAACTGTGCAAAGGAGATTTAAATAAAATATTTCAAATAAATAAAATGTTTTATTGCTACCTTTTACTATTTCCTATTTTTTAAATAGAAATGTGTGTGTGTTAACGATTTCAACTGACGAAGAATAAATAATACATCAACAACAGTAAACGTACATAAACGATTTAAATATTATTTCAAAATAATGAGTCCATCAAGTAATATTAAAAGAATTG
>DWOA01000024.1:0-13121 GCA_018250715.1 Telegonus anausis annetta | reverse complement strand
AAATTAAACATTGAAAAACTCGTTAAGTATATAAAAACGTTTTCAGTTTTTAAACCACATTAAAATATCTTACACTAATAATATGCGTGAGAAAAAATCTCTTACTTCCCGACAGCTAAACTATTCATTTACATAAAATTTCAAGAGAAAACTGTAAATAAAGCTGCCGCATTTAAATTTAAACAAATCTCTGCCTTCTTTTGCCGTACCTTTCTTTGTTCAACTCCAAGCGTCTGAAACTGCCAACTAGTGATTATTTCGA
The DNA here is from genome assembly GCA_018250715.1 of Telegonus anausis annetta. Classification (NCBI taxonomy): domain Eukaryota; kingdom Metazoa; phylum Arthropoda; class Insecta; order Lepidoptera; family Hesperiidae; genus Telegonus; species Telegonus anausis. The sequence goes on along the minus strand of DWOA01000024.1, from coordinate 12,859 downwards.
GCAAACATTATGCAAATTCGTTAACGGACTAAAGATGTATTCAAATTTTTATTATAAGCGACGGCAGGATGAAATAAAAGTTTTAATTAGAATATAAAGTTGGGCTAATGAATTTGGACAAAGATGTAGATTAGGCGTCAGAATGAAGCTTGACAGTTTCAGCTCTGCCAGACATTTGAATAAACTAAATTATGAGACTAATTAGATAAGAGATCTACCTGAAGTCACCTTCCATATGTGCTGCTTCCCCTGAGGACTCAGTTAAAATGCCTAGGATAAGCTTTTTTTGTAGTATGTTATTAGCAACGAGCATGCAGTCCACTTGATGGTAAATAGCTACTGCCGGCCATGGCCACCTGTAATCAAAACCATTTTTTTTTATTACTGAAGTAGCAAACGAGCATGTAGTCCACCTGATGGTGACCAAAGATAATCAATGTGATCAAGATAAGATCAAAGTCCTACCTAAAGTTCACCACAGATGCAATGTTACCCCTGAGGACTAAGTTGAAACGCTCTTATAAGTATATCTCCCTTACCACACCCTTCAGACCAAAACACAGCAGCGCTTCACACTGCTATTATTAAGTAGAAATAGAAGTAGCGGTTATCGTTCCGGAGTAGAACCACAAAGGGTTCGCTTCTGAGAAATGTTATACTGGCTTGTTAATCATTGTTCACAAGTGGATCGAGCAGGTGTATTAGAACTTTGCTTATACTCTTGTACGTCCCGTGATTTGCAAGAGCAAAAGCGGAATTACATAGACTTACCGAGAACACTTTCGTCGCAGTTACCCGTATTCATTGCGCTACGATGTAGTAATCACTCGATGTTAAACGCAGAGTTATAACACCTTACTCTTGTACTCTGCGTAGTAGTATCTTTTATTTCACTTTTATATAGAATTACATCAAATCAAAAATATATTTAACAAGTAGATTTGTCACAGATTTTTTTAACGTCAATCATATTAATGTACCGCCACTTCGCAAGGTGCTTAGTTATGAAGAAGAAGCGGCGAAAGAAACTCCACAACACACATATTAAAAAAAGTTTAATGTTACAATTGTAACTTTAATTTAAAGTATTTGAAGCTAGAATTGTTTCCGACCACATAATATTATCAAACAAGTAATCACTTGTCCTATAGCACGCTTTTCTACATTGCGTTTATTTAATGACTTGTTTAGACTTAGTTTCTGTGAGATTCGTGATATGAAGTGGTATTTTATTGTTAAATCGAATGCAGTTGCTAGTATCCTAGCATGATTGCTTCTAAACCGATCTCAATAGATATGATTACCTTAAGATATATATCAATCAATCTGCATGTTTCAATGCGTATATTTGAGTAACGATCTCTGCAGATCAGATGCAATATGAAAGCCGTCATAGGGATTAGCCGTCTCTCTCAATTATGTGTATTTGTATGGATACGTATATGGCACAATGCGCATATTGCAAGTGATGACGTTGCAGCAAGATATCACATACTGTTTGAGAATACACGGGGGGAAAGTGTACGCAGACGCGCCCGTCTGCTACACGTTAGAAGTAGTTGTGTACTAGTTCTTTCAACTTTCTAAGGGTCTTTATTAATACAAAATACTTGTATGTTCAATTTGTCCGTCCTTAGGCACTAGCTCATTAAACTAAGTAATCCAAGAATTACCTATAATAGTTGTGTTGATGTATCAACTGTACAAACAGAATGTTCACCAGGAAGTCAGCAATTTTATCCCTCTCATTATGGAGACAATTACTTTGCAGCCAGCTTCCACACACAGGTTACATTTTTTTCAATTAAAACATATGTGATAAAGAAACTTTGGCATTAGGCTTTTTTATGACATATTCTTATAAATATGCTTTATGGATTGCATAGATTTAACCATTGGATGATTGATATAATTTTTTTCTTGTGCAGGAATTCAAATTCATTCAACAAAGAAGTTTTTGTGGATTTCATGGGAGCACAGATTAAGACATTAGCATTTTTAGCTTACATTATCAGAATATACCAGGACACTATTGCAAATCATGCTAATCTCATGGTAAAAGGCATTATTGGGCTGCTGACATTGTGTCCACCAGAGGTAGCTCACCTGAGGAAGGAATTGGTAATAGCTACTAGGCACATTCTGGCAACAGATTTAAGACTAAGTAAGTCAGATTTCGTAAAATTTATTAATTTAATGATTATTCTATATCTATACAAAAAAACTTGTTATATTACTGTGTTTCTATTGATTGGGACTAATCAGGAAAAATTAAATAAAGTGTGCCGCATCATTTTAATTTAATTCAATCAATTATTAATCCAAATTCATATGTATTCACACTTATTATGAAATAATCCATGATGTTGTTTGGAAACTATAAAGCTCTTAAGAAATCCAATTGTTCAAGTCTTTGAGGTTTTTTTTAAATGTAGTGAGTGTAAGAGTAAGTATGTATAAAAATATGAAACAGTTAACTTCAATGGCATTCAATGTCAACAAAACATATAAATTAGCATTTTTTCATTTACATCCAATTTCAGAGTTTGTGCCATACATGGAGCGTCTGTTCGACGAAGACGTGTTGCTGGGCGGCGGCTGGACGGTGCACGAGTCGCTGCGGCCGCTGGCGTACTCCACGCTGGCCGACCTGGTGCACCACGTGCGACAACACCTGCCGCTCACCGATCTCGCGATCGCCGCGCACTTGTTCTCGAAGAATGTGCACGATGAGTCCCTGCCTACGAGGTATAAAATTAACAATATATTAACTCACATGCTTTTCATTTATTAATTCCCTTCGGTCGTCACAGGTTTGAAGTGCGAATTAATGAACCATTTTACATATTTTTTTTATCAAATGACCTAATGAGGAAAGACTTAACTTAATCGAATTAATGTTCTATATAAAATGGGGGACATTAAAAATTAACAATTACTTTAATTAACATAAAATAAATAATTATTCAGTAAGTAAATAATATAATCATAGGGACACAAAGGTATAATTATGTGGTTGCTTATGTATTTAACTCAATCAAGTTTATGATTGCATTACATTATGAGTGACAGAAATGATAGGTTTCCATAAACTTTTGTTTAATTATTAAGCATTAATCTATTATGCTTCATTAGTTATTTAGTCTTCTATAAATTGCTGCAACTCATGTCATTCAGTGCCAACAACTGAACATGCTGTTCTAAAACAAGTCCTTAAATCTCTTCATTTCCTAACTAAAACACGTGTCCACAGCATCCAAACGATGTCGTGTAAGCTGCTCCTGAACCTGGTGGACTGCATCCGGCAGCGCGCGGAGAGCGAGGGCGCGGGCTCCGCGGCCGCCGCGCCGCCGCACGGCCGCCAGCTGCTCATGCGCATCCTCGAGGTGTTCGTGCTCAAGTTCAAGACAATCTCGAAGCTGCAGCTGCCCGCTCTCATGGCTAAGTGGTGAGTACATACCTTAGATGAGTAGCCTGTCTCACTTTCACTTACTAAGTGACATGTGGACAGAAACTCAGACTTCATAAATAGGCAGAAAACTAGAAACATACAAAATAGACTTAGGTAAGGAAGGTCTATCAGATTCTAAAATGTCCAGAGGAAAATGCATTGACACTTAAATTTTCTCTTGTGATTTTTTAATTTTATTTGCTTATTTTTTTCATGTTTTAGTATTGTGGGATAGTACTAATTCTCTACTTTTCTTATATTATTCTTAGTAATAAAAACGCGCCCTTCGCCCTGCCTGGCACAAATGGAGGTAACCCCAGCACTCCCACTACGCCGGCGCCGAATGTTCCTGCTGTCGAAATAAAAGTCGACGAAGAGAAGCCATCGTCGGACTTTTTAGAAAACATCAGCAAGTCTGAAGAGAAATCAAAGATAGGATTTCCTAGCTCGCAAATGAGCAATCTAAATGTTGGTGATTATAGAACGCTGGTGAAAACATTGGTGTGCGGAGTAAAGACTATCACATGGGGCTGTGCATCCTGTAAAGTAAGTTACAATTACTACTCATGTTAACAATGTTAAAAATTGTTAAAAATGTAAGATTGTCTGAAAGGTCTACCCACCAACTACTTATTCTATGTAAACTAAATTTCCATGTGATACATGTACTAAACATATACGACAAACAGGTTTAGTTTGATTTCACTTGAATGAAACAATTAAATTAAAAATACGTTGCAGCTCTTACAAGCAGCAACAGAATATATTGTACTTATTTTTTTAACTTTATTGTCGCTTTAAAATCATATTAACTTTGCTCAAACAGTACCTTACATTAATGAAAATATTCTATATTTAAAATCGTAATAGGTACACAGTATTAAAATTATATTAAGACTAAACACTAGATGTAAAATGTATATCTAGCACAAATCATGACACAAATGCATTACTATAATAACATTTGTCCGTTCAGACAACAAGCGGCGGCGAGGGCGCGGCGTCGAGCACGATCGCGGGGCAGAAGCAGTTCAGCGCGCGCGAGACGCTGGTGTTCATCCGGCTGGTGCGCTGGGGGCTGCAGTCGCTGGACATCTACACGCTGGCGGCGCCGCGCGCGCCCGCGCCGCTGCCCGCGCAGCCGCACGTGCGCTCCAAGGAGGAGAAGGAGGTGCTCGAGCACTTCAGTGGCGTGGTCAGTTGCATTGCTATTGCCGTACACTAAGCCATTGCAATTGGAGTAGTTAACTTTTTTTTTTAATAAGATTGAAGTAGCAAACGAGCATGCCAGTAAGTGCTCACTGCCGCCCAAGGCCAGCAACAAGGCCGCCAAAGTAAACAAATTCATATATAATAAGGGTTACAACTGAAATCATTGACAGATGCATTGCTACTCACGAGGACCATGATAATTGCTTCAAATGAATGTGAGCTCACAACCGCATACTTATAATGAAACACAAAAAATATTAATTATAACATCTACCCCAAATTTAGTCCACATTCGTTAATTGGTAAGTAAATTAGTAGACCTAAAAATCAGTAATGATAGGAAGTCGCGCAACAATTTGTGGGCAAACAGACAGTATCTTGCTTTCTGCACACATTCCTGTCAAAGGCTGCATAATACATAATATGAATAGATATTCAATAGTAATATCCTCTTTTTATTTTCAGTTCTCAATGATGAATCCACAAACATTCCAAGAAATTTTCACAGCTACCATATCTCACATGGTAGAAAGAATAAATAAAAATATGACTTTGCAAATCATAGCAAACACATTTCTCTCTAATCCGGCTACATCGCCCATATTCGCTACAGTTCTGGTGGAATATTTATTGAAAAGAATGGAAGAGATGGGCACCAATGCTGAGAGATCAAACTTATATTTGCGACTCTTTAAGTTAGTGTTTGGTTCAGTAAGTCTATTTCCAACGGAAAATGAACAAATGCTTCGCCCTCACCTCCACAGTATTGTCAATAAAGCTATGGATTACGCCATGACAGCTAAGGAGCCTTATAACTACTTTTTGTTACTCCGAGCTCTCTTCCGTTCTATTGGTGGAGGCAGTCATGATCTGCTATACCAGGAATTCTTGCCTTTGTTGCCGAACTTATTGGAAGGATTAAACCGACTGCAGAGTGGACTCCATAAACAACATATGAAAGATCTCTTTGTTGAGTTGTGTTTGACTGTGCCTGTTAGACTTAGTAGTCTATTGCCTTATTTACCGATGTTGATGGACCCATTAGTATCTGCACTCAATGGGTCTCACACGTTAATATCTCAAGGGTTGCGGACATTAGAACTTTGCGTGGATAACTTGCAACCTGACTTTTTGTATGAACATATACAACCTGTAAGAGCTGACTTGATGCAGGCGCTTTGGAGGACATTACAAAATAATGAAGTTGCAAGGATAGCATTCAGGGTTCTGGGAAAGTTTGGCGGTGGCAACAGAAAAATGATGATAGAACCACAAAGATTGGAATATCGGGAAACGGACGCGTCGCCACCGGCCATTCAGACGTACTTCCAAGACCAACCAAAACCAATTGATTTTGAAGTAGATAAAGTAATAGAAACCGCCTTTGCTGCATTAAAATCAAGCACAACTGATCCATTCTATCGCCGTCAGTGTTGGGAGGTGCTACGATGCTATTTGGCGTCGTCATTGAACTTGGACGATGATAAGCCTACATTACAGAAACTATTCAATCACCCTAATTACTTAGACTGTAAAATCCCTGCTCAAAATGGACCTTACTACAAGTGTTCTAATCCTATCGTGAGAGAAACTCACAGAATCGCGTTGACAGGAATGTTTGTCGCCGCAGCAATCAAGGAATTGCGTAATCACGTGTTGCCAACAATGGTGTCACTTGTAAGACACTATACATTGGTAGCTTTAGCTCAGGAAGCTGGGCCGTTTGCGAGCACCGGAGGGCCTAAGGAGGGTCTCGACGCGTTAGTTATTATCGACTCTATAGCAGCCGTGATGGCACACGAAGAGAAGGAATTATGCAAACCTGGTCATCTAGCATTAATACTCATGATAGATTGTGCAGCGGCCGTATTGGGAAGCAAGGAGCGCGCGTGTCGCCTGCCCATAATGGAGTACCTGGCGGAACGCATGGCAGCTCTATGTTACGAAAGAGCTTGGTACGCGAAACTGGGCGGCTGCATTGCCGTGAAATTCCTTTTGGAGAAGATGACACCTGAGTGGGTGTATAAGCATGTATTCACATTCCTAAAAGCCGTGCTATTTGTAATGATGGACTTAACGGGCGAAGTGTCTGCTGGAGCCATCGACATGGCGACCGTTATCCTAGAGAAGTTAGTACGGATCTGCGTGACGGGCCCCGTCGGACACGGCATCGATCCTGAAGGCGAGCTGGCCATGGCCAAGGCGCGGGCTTTGCACGACGTCTTACAAGAACTCGTTCTGCAAATAACTAGTCCTCATTTGCTCGTCAGACAACAGGTATACCACTTAACTTATAAAAAAAATGAATGATTTTTCTACTTTATATTAATTTGTTTCATATTGTCATATGTTCTTCCATAGGCTATGAAGTCGTTGGAACTCATAGGGCAACTGCAAAATAAGACTGTGACGGCAGTGATGGACCCTCACAGGGAGGTTCTCGCTGACATAATTCCACCGAAGAAACATCTTTTGCGTCACCAGCCGGCGAATGCGCAAATGGGTCTAATGGATGGAACTACATTCTGCACCACCTTAAAGCCGAGACTATTTACAATTGGTAAGTAATATAGAGCTATGTTTTGATTACATGTAATTGTACAGTTAATCTAACATTAACTGCATTTAAGGCCAAATCTCTCGTAAGAATTATATCATAAACAATTATTAATGAAATTCTATCAATCAATCGGGTACAAGAAGATTACATTGGACTACATATAGTTCTCGTTTTAGAAAAGAGGTTTAGTTGTAGTTATTACGGTAGGTTCGCAGAGCCTTAAAGAGCTACTTAAATTCTTTTGATTCGTAATCCATTCTACTTTTCCACTCGTGTTTGGAAGACTTCTTATGTGTAAATCATACATGCTTTCTATGTTATTTAAACCAGATCTGAACATAAACGAGCACAAGGTGTTCTTCCGCGAGCTGCTGTCGCTGTGCGAGGCGGAGGACGCGATGCTGGGCAAGCTGCCGTGCTACAAGGGCGTGAACCTCGTGCCGCTGCGCGCCTCCGCCTTGCGCGCGCTCGCCGCCTGCCACTACATACAGGAGAAGCACTGCCGCGAGAAGATCTTCCAGGTGCTCTACAAGTCGCTGGAGAAGAACGATCAGGAGCTGCAGCAGGTGATACGATTTCTTATGTTACGATTTTTTACAAAAATTACATAAGAAAAAAAAAATTACAAGAGAGAAAGTAAAAATTACATAAGAATCATAATTTTAGTTTCTCTAAAAATGCTATGAACTTATTACAATATTTGTTATGCAGGCTGGATTTGAATGTATGCAAAAGTTCTTATCTGGATTCCAAATCGACATGGAGATGGTTCACCCAGTGATGAGGCCGCTGCTTCTAACGTTGGGCGACCACCGCAATCTGAGCGTGAACGGCGCCAAGCGACTGTCCTACTTGACGCAACTCTTCCCGTCCACCTTCAGCGAGAAATTGTGTGAACAATTGCTGCAACTGTTGAAGAAATTGCTTGACTATTCTATACAGACAAATAGAGGTTAGTACGTGAATGTAGTTGTAAAATAGCTTAGTATGAAGGAATATAGTATGTGCTATAAATTTTCTATGTACACAATGAAACCTTTTGAATAATATTAAATAAAGATTAAAGTATTAATTATTATTTTATTTTATTTTAGGAGGTAATTTCCTACAGAGCGTGTCGAAAAATATGGAAAACGAACAGAAAATCATAATTTTAATAGGAATATTCCATCAAATACCGGCTGCTTCACCGCGCTTCATAGACGTGCTGTGTCGACTCATCTTCCACACAGAGAAGTCTCTGATGATTGAGGCTGGATCACCTTTCAGAGAGCCGCTAGTTAAATTTCTATTGAGGTATGAAACCTGCAAGTAAAACATATATTTAAGGCAATTATGTTCAACTATAATGTTTAAATTTGTTGAAAATGCTATACAGTTCCGATCATGATTATTATAGGTAGTATAAAATAATATTTAATACAAAAACTTATTTTGCTTAAACTGTATTATAATATTAAACAGCTTCAAACTAACATAACTATTCATAACAATCTAAAATATTGTCACAGATATCCTAAGGAAACCTTAGACCTGATAATGAGCGACAACAACATAAAAGACCAGCAGTGGAGTCGGTTCCTCATATTCCTGGTGAAGCATCCAGTCGCCGGCCCGGCGTTCCGAGAGGCACTGCAAACCACCAAGAAGCCTCGATTATTACTATTATTGGCAGCGAATACCCCACCAGCCAACTCGAACATACCGCAGTCTGATAGAGCGGAAATGCAATTCCAAGCAATACGAGCGATATCCTTGCTCATCAAATTCGACGATCAATGGCTCTCCACGCAACACGACCTTATAGAGTTGATCAAACGCATCTGGTGCAGTGATCAGTATCATGTAAGTACCAAAAAATAATTTATCAAAAATAACATAACACGAAATTGAAGTTTTTGATGTTGCTAGCGTATTGTCTTAGTTTTAATCAACTTAGATTAGATCTATTTGTAGTGATTGGTAGTGTATACCATTAATTTCATTCTTCTATTTTATGCTGCTAGAAATCTTCAATGGAAGTAGTTCCTGTACAAGTGAGCTCACTTAAAACATATTCTGTATAATCATTATCAAATACTAGTATTTTGTTATTTTTGTTAAATTTATAAGCATATCTAATGTCATGAGTGCAAAGAATTATTTTTAAAAATCTTTTTTGCAGGATGTCCACAAGAAAGTAGAAAATGTTGATTGTACTCATTGGAAGGAGCCAAAATTAATAGTGAAGATATTACTTCACTACTTCTGCCATCATCCGTCAAATATTGACTTGTTGTTCCAATTGCTGAGAGCACTGTGCGACCGATTTATTCCAGATTTCCAGGTCAGTTTCCATTTATTTATTAGTTTTTATAAGTATTCTGTTTGAAAGATTGTTTGATAGATTTGATTATGTATTCAAATCCACATTTTCTGTAATTTGTAGTAATACTTTCATAATATACATTTTTCAAGTTTTCATATTAAAATTAAGCGATATAAATAATCACGAGACATAAGTTTGCCTTTAACTATATCAAAATCAGTTTTTGTGACGCAAATTCCATGCAATATTGTAGCAGCATAGCTTATATTAACGATTTGTATCTTTTTTTAGTTTCTCCGCGATTTCCTAGAGAATACAGTAGCGCAGAACTACACAGCTGATTGGAAGCGTACTGCGTTCTTCCGTTTCGTGGAGCACTTCGCCAGCGACGCTATGTCTCAGGACCTGAAGGCCAAGGTCCTTCAAATGATCCTCATACCGTGCTTTGCGGTCAGCTTCGAGAAGGGGCATAAGATTGTAGGCGGAACCCCCGCGCCTTACCAGGACAATCCCGACAATGTCGTCTCGGTGTTTATCAATAACGTAAGTAAAACGCTATGTTTTTTTTGTTATTAGAAGCTTAATAAGTAAATATCAGCTGAAGATTGATTAACATGAACTTCTGCAAAATAACATTGATATTGCTTGAACACAGTATTTAAATTGAGGATTGCGTTACTTACATTTGACGAAAAATCTATTTTTGTAGGTAATCGATCCAGAAAATCCATTCGCGTGTTCGGATGCGGTGCGAATATCGCTGCTCCAGTTCGCCTGCTTACTGCTAGAGCAGGCCTCGGCGCACATCCACGACGCGAACAATAAGAAACAGGGTAACAAACTGCGCCGGCTTATGACGTTTGCCTGGCCTTGCCTGCTCGGCAAGAACTATGTTGATCCTGCCACCAGGTACGATTAAGTTGATATGATGTTGACTTAGATTACGTAGTTATTTGTGCAACAACATAAATTAAGACTTGCAGTGTGATTTTAATACTTTGTCTTACATAGGGTGTATCCAGCTGACTTCAATTGTTGCTTAAATATTGATAGTCTAATAGCACAAAATGTTCTTCTTTACAGGTATCATGGACACTTATTGCTAAGTCACATCATTGCGAAGTTTGCTATACATAAGCGCATCGTATTGCAAGGTAAGCTGTTTACTTACACATCATATTTTCGCTTATTTCCGTACTTCTTTAATAAATGACTTGATTCTAGTTAGTTCTTGTCTCCAATCAAAACCTCTTTTTAATTAACTGTGATACGACGATAATGATTATAAGAAGAGTTTCTGTCTGTATACTATGTTTCCCGACTTTTTACTCCAAATTGTAACGCAATCATCGTTGGCCGCAGTGTTCCATAGCCTACTGAAGGCTCACGCGGTAGAAGCCCGCTCGGTGGTGAGACAGGCGCTGGAGATCCTCACGCCGGCCATGCCGCAGCGCATGGAGGACGGGAACACGATGCTCACGCACTGGACCAAAAAGATCATTGTCGAGGACGGCCACTCCGTGCAGCAGCTGTTCCACATCCTGCAGCTCGTTGTCAGGCACTACAAGGTACTATCTTACTTCTTTATATGTTTGTTTTTCTTGGCTTTTTGCCTTGCTTTGATTTTTCTTCAAACTCTGTCTATATGCGATACAAAATCAATGCAAGCTCATTTTATGAGCCTTGCAGTTTACATACACTTATTCTCAACGAAGGCTTTAATTTCATTTGAGATAATATAAAGCAGCGTCATTTTAGAAAATTATTTTTTTACTGTGGCCACTATATTTAGTGGCTATGCATTGTCATACTTTTGTATAGTAGTGATTAACTCGGGTTTTTAGTCGAGCTCTATTTCCAGAAGTAACGCTGCAATTGGCTATTGACGATGACAGTACATACGTGACCTAATAAATTTGGCAGAGCGTTTTGACGATCGTCATTTATTTCTCCTTTTTGGCAGCAATATAGCAAGAAGATACAATGCTCATACCATTATAAGTCATAACATACTAAAGACGGTGTTTGCGCCCAGGTTTACTACCCCGTGCGGCACGCGCTCGTGGGGCACATGGTGGCGGCGATGCAGCGGCTGGGCTTCTCGGCCACCGCGTCGCTGGAGCACCGCCGCCTCGCCGTCGACCTCGCCGAGGTCGCGCTCAAGTGGGAGCTGCAGAGGATACGCGATCACACGCACGATGATAGCATTGTAAGTTATGTACGGCTATGTATCTTTTCAAACTAGGCTTAACATTATATAGGTAGAACATGAGCGATTATCTCCTCTACATAATTTTGAAAGTATTAATGTACTTGTTTGTTATCGCTAATTTTTACTAAGAATAGCAGACTGACTAATTACTGACTATTTTTCGCCAATTTTTCTTACTAATTATATTATAATAGTAAAGGATATAAACAGGATACCGAAATATCACTATCGGCTAATGGCTAACATTTTGTAATTTTTAATGTTTATAGAGTTACTTCATCATGGTCACACACATAAAACTACTTTTTGTTAATATAATTTTTAAGACAGTGAAATGTATACTATAAACAAGATATTTTCATGCAGGAGGTGTCTTCGCCCAGCGGTGCCATAAAGCGTGGTTCGTCGGACGAAAGTGGCATGGAGTCGCGCAAGGCGCTGAACACGGGCTGGGCCAGTCCGCAGGCCACGTCGTCTCGCATTGAGCCCGATATCATTAAACCTTTGGAAAGACAGCACGTCGATGTTGTCGTTAACTTACTATTGAGGCTCGCCTGTCAGGTTTGGGTTCGTTTCTATCTATGTAGTTGTTGCTTTCTGGGAGGCTGTGCAGTGAGTTTCATTAATCAAAAGTAGAGCTAATAGAACAATGCGTATTTAGAATCATACCATTCATTCGTTAATTAATTTAAAATCTTTGCTCATAATTCATTATGCACCTGTTAAAAATGTTCGCTTTTGAAACACACCATAAAGTATATTATTACAATAAAAATATGAATGAAGAACATCTAACATACTTGTATGGGTTCTGGCATACCTAAAAATCCATCATTCAAAGGAATCTAGCTTCGGTGGCTTGTGTAATGTATAAAACACTTCATCATGTCAATAAATACCTTTGGATTTATCGACGACTTGTAGGTATTTCGATCCTTTATTTTTTTATGCTTAGATACCTTCTATTATAGAAATGTACAAAAGTGTAGCGTTTACTACAAAGCGATACACATTAAGTTCACTATGTGTACAGGTGAACGAGGGCAACGTGGCGAGCGGCGCGGCGGCGGGCACGGTGGCGGCGGCGGCGGCCGCGGCGGCGGCGGCGGCCAGCGC
>DWOA01000023.1:0-13145 GCA_018250715.1 Telegonus anausis annetta | reverse complement strand
GAAATAGGTGTGGCGGTGGTGCCGCCGGAGTCGAACCACAAAGGATTCTACCACCTTCAAAATTTAACGAAACTATAATGAGATAAGTATAGATTAAGTGGGAGAAGAATGGGTTGAGGATTATGAAATAATATGACACATTTTAAACTTCGTTTTCCGCTTTTCAGACCAATATTCAAGCGATGTGGACATTCAGAAGTTCTTCACAGCGTTGGGCTCAGGCAGCAAGGACTTAGTGCCAGAAGACAGCGCTGGAGGCGATGACAAGGTAAGTCTTATCGTGCTACTAGCAGCGCTCCCACAGATATATATTGTAATAGATTACGCATCTACCGTCATTTGTATGAAAACCAAGCGTGACACTTTTCTCCGTTTGTTTCTGTCTAAGGAAACATCACATGAAGGTTTATAGTGATAGTAATACTCATACAATAGCTCACAAAATACGTAATTATGCATTTTACTTGATTTCAGTTGACATCATATGTCGATAAACAAAGCGCGGACTAATGAAATGATTATATGACACCGGAGGAAGCGTAATACGCTTCCTTTTTGACCAAGTTTTGACACGCCAAGTACATGCAGTTGCGGGATCTATCTAGATATATGTCTGTGTCTATATGATCCGTCTACTTTTAACTGCACTTTGTCTCTTTATTTTTATGGTTATTAATATGATAGCGAACTAGGGTATTGGATTTCAAAATCAGGCAAAATGGCCTAGTGGCGGCAAATGTGTAAATCCGCTACAACCTCCCATAATTGGCGCTACTCTTCTTCAGCTCATCGGTCAACTTAATCGGGAGGTCTAACCTTTACCTAAACGTAGCCGCTACTCTAGGACTTTTTATCTAGTACCAGATATCTAGTTTACTGAAATCGACTTTGCTATTTCACACACTCGCCAGAAGCCTAAGGTGCAGCAGCCCTGACCTACTTTTACTAGTTTTTTTCATAATCTTTGCAAACTCGATAATGATATTAGCAAATAATAGCTAATATATACAATTGGTAATGATAGCCAAGCACGGGCAGTGATAGCCGAGTGGTTAAAACTCTGCGTCTCAATCAATGTGTCCGAGGTGAACGTCAAGACTCGAGTTTGAAAACTCAGGCAACATCTCAGGTCAATTCAATTTCAAGTTCAAGTTTCGCCTATACGATTATTTGACATCTCAAAATATAACCTTCATCGGAGTTGTTCATATATTTTTTATTTTGATTTAAAATCAGTCTAAAATCACAATACCTTGTATTATTGATATTGAATCTGGGGACTCCCCACATATATCAAAGCTGGATCGGAGAGAAAATGTTTAATGACGTCATTAGTATGAGCTCGTACGTAGCGACGCGAATGATTGACGTCACTTACACCCATCCTGTTCTAATACATATAACTTGTTCCAATGAAGATTATAATCCAATGTAGCGACTTTCAGCTGTGTGTAAAAATGGTAGAACTATTTGTAGTGTGGTACCACCGCCACAACTGTTTCCGCCTTATAACAGCCGTTTTAAATGCTGCTGTGTTCTAGTTTGAAGGGTGTAAAGGAGACAATTATCCGAAGGGATCCATCTTATTCCTTAAGGATCGCATCAGCAACCTACATTTATACACGGACGGCATTGACCATTTTTATCAGGTGGACTGCATTCTTTGCCATTTCTATTTTGGCAAAGGGAGATCTCCCGCCAGGTGATCGTGCCTGAGCAGCGGCCTTGCTCCGACAGTTACAGTTCGGAACTTGTATATATGCAAGATGTTGAGAATACTTCGATAGCGTGATTCAGAATACTAGTGGCGCTATCTTTTGATGAGATGCGGGAAGTCGCCACACTATGTTGTAAAAAATATATACTTTTGTTGATTTCAGGGTCGTTCACTCTCAATGCCCTCTCTGGTAAGATCATGTTTCGTGATATTGTCTACATAAACTACGATTACACGCTCCGCATACAAGATGGATACTTAATATTTAGGTGGTGGCGCTCCTATGTGCCAAAGGATGTATCAGAAGGTAAATATCTCTAATTATGTCATCAGTATTGATGTGTAGTTTTATATAAATTCATACAGCTATTGTAAACAATCCATATCAGATACAACAATATATGAGTCACAAGAATACAAATATTAAATTTAATAGTGAAATGTGGATAGCCAATGAATACAATAATATTATATAATCCTTCATAATGTGCAGTGATTCACGTTATTTATTATATTATTACAGATTTATCACACTCCGACACTCGCCTCTCAATAATGTTAAATGGCTTCGAATTACATTTTTACAACAGATGTGATTTGTACAGTGAACTTGAAAAGACATTTGGATTAGAACCTGTCATTAAACAACAGAACGAAGATGAGTCGGCCGACCGCGACAAAGCCATGAACGACGCTAATGAGAAGAGAAGACGAGCCCAAGATACTGTCAGATCTGAAGCGGCAATGGCAAGAACGTGGCGTGATCTCATACCCGTTATTAAAATCGATGTTTGCACCAGCAGGGTTGTATTTGGCAATCGCCTAGTTCCCACTACATTGTCAATAAGCGTTGAGGAGGCGCATCTAGTGTACAGCACGAAACCTCCTGCGTCCAGCTTAGATCACCTAATGCACTTTGTTAAGGCTAAAGCAGAGAACTGTAAAGTCATGTTGGCACCAAGCCCAAACTACACGTCGATGGTGGACGAACCGCCTCGGTACATGGGTGAAGGATTTGTCATCATGAGCTCAAACTACATTGAAGTTTATTTCTATATGGATGAACCTGGATTGGTACCAGAACAACCAGTGCTTCTCCAGTTAGCAAACGGTGATATCGTAGAATCCGCGCCTCCCATTTGGGGCGTCGACATTAAATGCGGTAAAGGTACAGACTTTAGCTATGGGCCGTGGGCTGACAGGCAGAGGGATCACTTATTCAAATTTTTCTTCCCACCGAATTACAAAAATTTAGAGGTCACTCCGCAGCCGAAGCCAGGCGACAGAAGACAGATGCAGTCTTTCGACATCAGGTTGTCGACATTAAACGAAGCCACGATAGATATACTGTTTACTAAGAACAAAGAAACGAATGCAGTCCATATAAATATCGGCGCCGGATCATATTTAGAAGTCACATTGCCATGGATTGTACTACAAGATGGATATACAACAAAAATCACAGGGCAATTACTACATCTAGAAGCAACAACGAGCCTCCAGTACAGAAGTTTAGCTGAGAGCGAGACACTTGAATATACAGTCAAATGTCACTACCCTTTAGTTTGGAATCATCATCAGAGTTGGCAACTATCGTTGACAGGATGCAAAGCGACAGCTCATTTTGTGTACACGCATATAGACTTTTTCCAAGATCTTACAAATGACTGGTCTAATAAATCACGACCCGATATATTACATTTTGTTCCGTACACTTGGAAGATATCAATTCTGCTAAAGGAGTGTGAAGTAGTCACAGTTAGCAATCAGTACAATTGGATAGACTGTAGTTCTACCAATCAAGAAAATAATCACGTTGCCTTCTGTGGCGACCTACTGGACGTTTCTTTTGATCTCCCCTTCATAGATTTCTTGCCGGACGTTATACCATTAAAAATTTGGGTGCAAGGCGAGGCAGTAGACATGAGCCTGTACCTGCCTGAAGTGAACACATCGAGACTGCTTCTCCTATCCATCGATAAAAACATGAAACTGGTGCCTTGCAGGCTAAAAGCGTCAAAGTGGCGGAGAAAATGTGTCAAAAGTCAAGGATGGGTAGATTGCTGGTCGGTCCCGATCGTAGCTCTGAGCGTGAGGTATAACTATCATCCTATTCCGCCACTAGGGCCCGAACCCCAAGCTGACATAACTACCCCAGAAAAGGAGGAAATACTTCTGTCTCCTATGAGAATACCAAGAATGCGTAAACAGCCCCAAATCAATTGGGCGATCGACGGAAATAATTTCGATCGTACCACACTGCCCCCGGATAAAGTAAGCGTGGAGCTCGAAGTGGGACCGTCCATTTTATTGGCTTACGGAACTATCATAACAAGCTTTATGAATTTACTGGAAAATATATTTGGCGAGGATCAGTCGTTCACGGATATGCAAAAAGCTCCTAACATGGACACATATTACTGGACTAGCGAGAATCCCACAAAAATGAATGATAGAAGCAGTGTAAATCAACACACGGATATTTCCATGGACGACTCCAGCGATTCTGGCAAGGATCCTTTTGACCCCCGCCGGTGCAGGCCGCTAGACGTCACCGTGTCCATAATAATACACGATATTCAGGCACACCTAGTGAAAAACTGTAGCGAAAACGAGCCACCGTGCCCTGTCGTATTGATCGAGAGATTTGGTTTTGAAATGGACAAAAGTTTTAGGGAGACGAAGCTCCAGCTTCTCCTAAGCCCGTCGATTCTAATTTCGTCTAACAGTACTTCGCGGTCCAGCTCCAACGGAAATACTACTCCCAGTGCTCTGCAACAAGGCCACTTGATGCTTTCCTCATTTCAGTTACGAGGAAATGGGTTCTTTAGCGATACAAACCGATCAGTGGAAGAAGATACTGTAGAGTATGCTTGGATGATGGAGCTACAATTGGGCCAATTGACAGGGAGGATGACATTACCTCAGCTGTATCAAGTAATATCATCATTGGAAACATTTTTGTTGCTTATCTGTGACAGTGAAAACGAGTTGGTTCCTCCCAACAACACCAAACAGTGCCATCATGGCTTGAACAATGTCATGTGCCCGGAAACAGATGTTATATTGAAATACCGCTGCCCATCCCCAAACGAAATCAAATACCGCATGATACGCGTTGCAGTAGATCTCATAGATATATATATCGCCGATTCCAATACAACACTTCAGTCCTGGATATCGCCGATTAGATTAAGCTTTTGCAATCTGCACGGATCCGGCTTCGGTACAGGCGTAACAGGACTGTTACCAAACTTAAAGTTTGCTCTCTACACGCAGACAAACATGCAAACAAATACTCACCATCACTCGAACGGCAGCAATAGCAGCAGTCAAAATAAACAAACTGATAGTGAGAATTGGGTGGGCGTAGGTTCCGTATCTTTGGGACCGGTATTAATAGAAGCGGCGTCGTCATTACCCCAAAGTCCAAAGAATCTGCATCTGGTACAGCAAAAGTTTTTGAAACTTCATGACGACAAATTCAAGAGACTTTGGTTTTTGTGGCCAAATGAAGGGAAAAATTCTCAGTGTGGGTGTACCGGAGGGTGTGCGTTTTTCGGCTCCAATAGAAATGGTCCAAACTTCCTGAAGCCGAGTCCTTCAGATTTGCACGAGGGTATAAACATTGCCATGTTCAACATAATTGAAACATCACCGGGTGAATATGGTTATGGACAAAGTTTGTTACATCCAGGCAACCTCGTTTTCCATACTCCACCATACAACAGCCTTAATGTATGCTTGCAACCAACGAACGTATCGACTCTGATACCATCTCCACTGCCACAAAATCTTAACAAATCGCCACAAACTGCTGAAAGACGGAGTTTAACGAGAAGATTCTCCTACACAAGTGCGAGCAAGGGAAGTAATAACGTCCTTGTCTCGAGTACTAAAAGCGACGTTCCATATGCTCGGCTAGTGGACTCCTCTGTCCCGCTAGGAACTTCCAAAATTGACAGCGATTCGAAACTCAACAAGACGATATTGAATGTACCGCAGATGGAAAGTAGTGTGTCGGATTCTAAACTTGCATTAAGTTGCGGAGCTAAAGATAACTCTAACATCACATCGAAAAAGCCTATTGCCTCTGAAAATGATGCATTTGTTGTACCCAAAGTGCCAGCTCGGACCGTAGCCGTGTCCGAGTCTCACTACTCTCTGAATTCTCAGGCACCTCACGATGAAGCCCTCAACCAAGAAGTTCAGAGAACCATGTCCATCACGAGCGAAAATCACTCGGAAGCTTTCTTTTCAGCAGACGAAGACATGTTCCCCAGTCGGTCGTCTAGTTTAAAGCATTCCTTTGGGAGCCGTCATAGCAATCCAAAAGAAAAAAGTTCCTTCGGTATAAACGACATAACCAATGAAAAATGGACATCATCTATTCCTCGATCTGAAGCTGTCGATGGACCGGACACAATAAGCAATTTGAGCACTGGCGTCCAGCCCGACTCTGAAAGTGGATCCGTGTCATCTACTTCGTTTATTTCAGCGATATCCTCTCAAGAGGACATGACTCTCGTCAATTTACACATGCAGACTAATAAGCCTATTGTAGACTCTCCCTTACTTATGTCAAGTTACATCAATAATTTGCCTCAATACAAATGCGCCAATTGGTCCATGTGCTCTTTGCCTACTGGCGCCGATGTCTTTACGCTGCCACTTTTTAAAAGAGCCGACGATGGCTCCTTGGTTTATATTGGCCAAAAATATCTGCCCATCTTTGATGCGCAAGGGAAAGTGCACATTTTAAAACTAATTCCAAAGAAGGATGGACATGGTACTCAAAATCAACATGGACCATTTACAAATTTGACACCCCACTTTAATTCGCAAATAAAGGCTCATCCATACTCTCAAGGTTGGTGGGACTTGCCCCAAAGCATGCAGGACAACCAAGAAAATACCACGGATAAAAGCACAACTTCAACAGCAACAACCACGAGTGATAGTAAAAGTGGTCTGTTTGTGAAACTGCGCGGTGAGGTCGACGTCATGCTAACACCGTTAGTTTTGGAAAGCACTCAGAAGTTTGTTGAGTCCCTGACACCTGTCCTAGCGAACATACATCCCATAACAGTAATCAACCATTTGCGTCTGCTCTGCATTTCTTCAGTAAAGACCTCGAATGTTCTGAAGCAGAAACAATATGTTTTGAACTGGCTCCCGCAAATGCAAGCTCGAAACGAGTCTAGCATACTACTGGAAAAGGATGATAAATGTAAATTAGCTACGATTTCGCAATCAAATGTATACGAGGAGACAATATGTGATCAACTTCAGGCAACGTTGACAGTACCGAAAGTAAATATTATTTTCATTCAGTCATCTGTTGTTGAGGATATGATATCGTTCTCGGCGTTAGACAATATACAAGACTTGACATGCGTGTCTCTCTTCGGAGTGTCCATAGAGAATGTGGTAGCTAAATATGTAAGTTCCAAAAAGACTTTGGAGTCAGTGCAGCTGTACTATCGGCCCACAATGAGGGCGTTAGGAAGCAAGAAATCGTTGGGTATCATGAAAGGGCCTCGGGCATTAATATCGGCGCAATCTTCTGGGTCCGGACGGAAGCGAGGACCAGAGAAAGGCGAACCAGTCTACATAGAAACCTCGCAACAACAATGTGAAGACACAACCATCACTCTGAATATTGGTATGTTCGATTTATTTAATGCAATTCAATATTATTTGTAATCTAAAAACAATAACTTAACACTTGGATTCATTTAAATTCAGGAAAAGTCCACGGACAACTTCGACGCATCAGAAACGAATCTTCGCAGCTGAAAGACGCGACCATCACGGGAATACCTTGCCAACATTCTAAGGTTTCTTTTAAGTTCACAAGAGCAGATTCATGCTCTAAGGGATGTGAATCGATGGTAATTATCAATAATAATCTCAAGATATTAAGTATCAGGTATTGAATATTATGTAGTAATTATATAATCTTAATTATGAAATCTTTTACAGTGTTGTCAAAATGGAACTGCAGAAAGCCAAAAGGAGAACTCCATTGGTTACATCATGTTTGAATGTGGTTTAGAAGGAGTATCCATCAAAGTGTCACAACATTCTCAGTCTCACAAACCTAATGAAGAGAAGAAACCGGTGAGGACAGACAGCGAGAGCTGCAGGGAATCGGTGAAATCTGCCGAGGAACTTAAACCGGATAAGGAGAAAACCAAGAGCTACCGTACATCTGGCATTGAAGACTTGTTCAGAAAGAGAGAGTCCAACTCGAAACCGAGCACTCCTAACTTGGGCACCTCCCAGCCTCCCCCAGTGCCACCCCCTCCGGAACCTTCCACACCAGGACCGGATGAGCCCTCTAACGATAGCACCACAACAATGGTTCCGGCTAAGGATAGCGGTAACATGTCATCTTGCGCGATAGACTTGAAAGTGGTGTGGTTCAACTTCGCAGCGCCTCCACGAACGCCGATTACGAAGAAGATTGATTATACAAGGTGACGTAGTTCCTTTAGGAAAATATAATTAAGTGTGTTAAATGGTTCTCATTTAATGTATTTTGTACATTTTATGTTTAGATTGGACTGGAACTTATTGAGCACAGCTTCCCCAGCGATCAACGCGTGGATGAACCCGTGCAATAGACTAGGTATTCGCGTGGTAGCCCTGTACCGCGCGCGAGCTCGCCGCCTCGCCGCCACCGCTGCCAGTCTTATGGCTTCGGCTCTTGACAGAGCTCCTCATCATACATTGCCCAAGGTGGGTATCGATTCTCCTAAACTCAGCATAGTTTACTAGTAGAGATTCAGGATTAAATGTTTGTGAGACAAACAAAAGATAGTTTAGTTTAGTTTGCCGTGGTTTTAGCGTATTACACTTTATTTTTTAGAACTTGATAAAAATAGTTTACTTCTTAACGTGCTATAAATTTTTGTGATTCATCTGCAGTAGCATCTTGCGACCTTACTTGTGAAGTTGCAGCAAATAAAAGACGTAGAGGCATATACGTGAACTAAAGCGTTTTAATGTTTCTAAGGCTTAAGGCTCGTATATTTTTTTAAAGTAACGTCCATTTTATATCTGTGGCGGATGTTCAAGAGCGGCAGTGCTTACCGCTGGTGTCATTAGGTCGAAATAGGTACGATGGTGATGCCACCGAAGTCGATCCAGTGTTCCAGCACCTTCAGTTTCTTAAAAGCCACGATAATTGCAGAGCCGGTACGGGCGGCACACGCCGATGGCGAAGCAGCTGCGCGAGGAGCCGTCGCTGCAGCTGTGCGCGGTGCTGCTGCGGTACGCGCTGCAGGCCGACGCCGCCGCCGTGCAGGCCGACCTCGCCGAGCGCCACCTGCCCAGCCTCTCCACGCTCCGACAGGTAACATTGTGACACGGTTGCAGCTGTTGTACTAACTTTGATAGGTAAACTAGTCGCGGCTTTGGGACTAACTTTTGGCATGTTGTGAATTTGCGTGCAGGACTATTGTGTTAATAAAATTACGAGCAGGTTTTCTACATTGTTGTGTAAATCACGTATTGAAATTTTAGAACGAATTATAAGTTTTATATAAATCTACTATCAACTTTTTTTATTTTGACATGTTTTGATGAAATTTCTGAATTATTAAAAATTTATTTCTTTTTTTAAATTTGAATAAACAAAATGAGAAAATAATAATACTTAAATAATATTGTTCCCCAGGGTGTGATAGTGCTGAGCCGGCAGTGGAAGAACATCCTGTACACGCCGCTGCTGCTGGAGCACAACTACAAGAGCAAGGTCATGAAGCCGCTCAACGTCACCTTCGCGCTGCCCGATCTGCTCGAGGTTACTTTTATATTATTTAATAGATTAATAGAATGATATAATTATGATTTGCATATACAGCCCCCTAATATTAAGTAACAGACGTAATAGTCAAAGGTATATATATAGACAATTGGTGAAGCTTATCATATCTAACTTTATTCACAAATATATAACTCCGTAAGAATTATAACTTATACTTTATACTTTTGTTCAATACAACATTTTCTTATATCTTCTCTAGGATTCAGTAGAAGGCTGGCAAGAATATCAATTGGACAATGAAGTATTGGATGAGAATTGTCTTTTATTGAATATGGATACAGACAAACTATCTATTCCAGGTACGTAAATTTTATTACAATACAAATTATGTTATAAGCATTACCAAAATATATTTGTTTTCTCGCAACGTTCTGCTTATGACCTAACGGCTGTATTGCAGACATACTCTGATTTACTCACAGCTTGACAGGTTGATACATACACAACTGCAAAATTTTAATTCCGGTTGGCTTTCACCACGCCATGTGCAAAGGCGGCGAAATTTGTTAGCTAAGTGTGATTTAATACTAATCCTTTTGTATAATATATTATCTGTTTATATGGGTTCTGTATCTATATTGTTTATATTTATATTGTATTGTCAGAAGGTACTTATCTGCTAATATTTGTTTAAAGTGTTAGCGTTGTTATACTTGTTTACTTTTATGTAAATGTGATCGTATGTCGTTATGTGGTGATGTTGTTTGTATTACGTAAATAAAAAACCGTACAATATAGAATCTCAAATAGTGATGACTCGTAGAAAATGAAAATGAGGTTATTATTTGTCATATATACACAAACTCCATTTTAGTATAGACATTTTAATATGCTTTTCGATTTAGTAAACTAGACCGTTGTTCAGAATTCAACTATTACAATCACGTAGATTTGTTAGGAATCGCTCGACTGTAGGTAGTGTAAATACATACTAAAATTAATGATTATCATACATAGGTAGCAGATATATCATTCTTAGCCGTAGCTGAGATGATCCGGTTAGTAGCATAATTTAAATGTTTAATAGATCATACATTTGTACGAGCTTATAGTAGTAGTTACATAAGGAACATAACACCTTTTAACAAGTTAAATTAGAATATTATAGGAAATATTCGTTCTGGGAAATAGAATAAAAATATAGTGTCAAAAACGTTCCAAACAATTTATACACTACAATAACTAAACAACTACATTGTAAAAAATTGAAATAAGTTTACTACAGACAAAAGTGAGGTTATTAATAAATAAGTATGCGTTCCGTGCAGCGGGCGCGCCGGCCGCCAGCCCGCGCCCGCACTCCTTCCCCTCCACGCCGCCCTCCGGTTCGTACGTCTCCGTACTTTACGCTCCGCTGAGGACTTGTGTCTTTATTACTATCCCTTAAATAATAACACTCACATTTGGGTTTTAATAATGATAAAGCATCTATAGGATGATCTTCTTATGGTCTCTTGCGATATACAACTATTATAAGTTGAAAATATTAAAATCATTGCTCCTAACGGCATAAAGTTACAAAAAATGTCTTTAAAATATTTAGTAACTTTTGATTATATCCTCACAAATAAAGATACAAGCTCCTGCAGCGAGAGCAAGCAAGGTGCAACACGGCACTTGAATGTGTAACCGGCTGTTGGTGCGAAATGTTGTTTGTGTGCTAATGTCTTTTGATGTTTGACGCTTGTAAGTTGAATTTGGATCTTGGTTGTTGCTATATGAGTTATGCTACCTTTTTGCACATTGCAAAAAATAAGCTCCATGGAGTGTTCTTTTCGCAATTTTTCTGTACTTTCGATTTTATTTTCATCTCATTACTCGTTAACCATATGTTTAC
This sequence comes from Telegonus anausis annetta, assembly GCA_018250715.1. NCBI lineage: Eukaryota > Metazoa > Arthropoda > Insecta > Lepidoptera > Hesperiidae > Telegonus > Telegonus anausis. The sequence continues at coordinate 1,757 of DWOA01000023.1, read as the reverse complement.
ATGTAGAAACACTTAAATTTTCACCACCTCATTTACATTACATTTTTCTGTTATCATCATACGACGGATCGAACTAAATCAACTTTTAACCGTCTATGTTTCCATGACCTAGTTAATCTAATTGTGAAGCTTTTATGCACATATGAAAATGTCAGCTCGCTTCTATACATATTTATTCGTAACAATTATTTTTCTTAAGCGAATTTATTTTCCCTGTACATTAAATTGCACATAATAGTAGGCTTTTTTTAAATTGCTGCTTTGATTTAGTATTCTTAAATATTTTATTATATCACCAATAGTTCACCTGGCATGGTGTATTAATGCCCCATTTATTGCAAACTAAATTAAGTATATAATATTATTTTGAAAAATTGTGCAATTCATTTAGTGTACCAACCTTAATTTTAAAGCAATTTAAAGCAACATACAGATACTTTAATTCTGTAAGAATTGTGGAAAATTGTTATAAAATTCAGAATACGGTACTTATTTATTAAAACAATAACGCACTCGCACGTTCGATGACGCACCTTTTGCACGAACGTTCACATTTCATCTTCTTAATGGTATTGAAATTTGGATAATTTGTTTTTACGATCATTGTCCCATGTCCATTATAAAGGTTTCTTAACCATAAATAAATGTATTATGGCACTTTCGTTCATCATGTCTGTGTCACCAGTAGTTAGTTTATGAAAGATAACCTAGTACGATAGTAAGCTAACCGTGCGAGTGGTAATGTGTGGGGCAGTGCGCGGCGCGCAGAGCAGCCGCGCCAGCCTCGTGTTCCCGTCGCTGCCCTTCTCCACCAGGAAGACCTTCCAGGACGACGCCATCGCCAGTGAGTCATGCTTCATTACTACCTTCCTTCCATTAGTGCCTTCAATGTTTCTATGTGTGTTTAAATTGAGACGACACCTTAGCAACTTGCACAATTTTACTTGATTTTGTTTTGTTCCATTTAATAATCCATCCAAAGCTAGTCGTGGACGATGATCTAAATTTTTCTTATTGTGAGAGGAGATTTAATTTATGTTATCTGATATATATCCAGCTGTAAGATAACAAAGAGATGAAGATATACACTTTTTACCATAGGCATAATTCATTACCTTTTCAGCTAAAACGGAAATTAATCTGTCACTTTAAAAATGCACAATAGAAAGTATTTTATTATAAAACATGAAGTAATACTTAAATGCATATCATATTTTCTATGTTTAGATTATGGCACCTTGAAAGAAGATTTACCAACTGTGGGCTCGAATCCATCGCTGTACTCTCAGGGGAGCGTCGACAACATTCCCAGCGATCGCGCTCGGGAAGACCTCTATCAGTGGATGGCTAAACAGGAACCTATTAAAGTGGTAAGTAAAGAATAAGTATAATCTAAGTGTGTCATATCAATTACAAACATTGTGTGATTTTCCGTTTATCATTTTAATGGAATAAATTAAGTGTATCTGATTATTTCCCACAGGAACCAAAGAGCAAGAAGCCGATAATCCCGGCGTCGAAGATGAACCCGCGAGCGATGGCTGCAGCGTTGCCGGCCTGCAGCCTGTACCCGCTGCAGGGCTCGCTCATGCTGCTGGACGCGCACCTGGTGTTCCAGCCGCTGCTGGCCGCGCTCGGCGTGTCGCCGCACCAGGTGCCGCACAGTGAGTACCGCCTGTACCGCTGCAGGGCTCGCTCATGCTGCTGGACGCGCACCTGGTGTTCCAGCCGCTGCTGGCCGCGCTCGGCGTGTCGCC
>DWOA01000022.1:0-13150 GCA_018250715.1 Telegonus anausis annetta | reverse complement strand
GCGCGCCAGCGGCGTGCTGCACGCCGGCGCCGCCTCCGCGCCCGCCGCCGCGCCCGCGCCCGCCTCCGCGCCCGCGCCCACGCCCGCGCTCGCGCCGCACAGCGACGTGAACACGCTGCTCGACGACACCTCGCGCACGCACCGCCGCTGCTCCGCTGCAAGCAACCGCCGATGTTATCAATGTCATCGCGCCGACACCCCCTGTCGCCCATTGTCCGTCGACGTGACGATTTGTTGTAATAACATCAATACATTGTCACAGTGACACTAGGATCACGGACACACGTTACTGACGAAATTTCACGGCTACCCGTATCTATCTCAAACAAAATATGCTTTTAGCCTAACGTGCGTAATGCCGTTCAATTGCTATAAAACGTTAAGATAAAAAGTAAAGAAATACTATATGAAATAGCTACAACGTTTCATTTATGAATGATGCAGTATATCAAGTACCAAGACTACCGAGTAACCTAACACGGGATCAGCGAGGGAAGCCACAGCGCAATGACATGTCTATAGAGATTACTTGAGACAGACGGACGGACGCGAGCGTGTCATGACCATGGAGGAACATTATGAGGCATAGGAAGCGACTGCGGTCATAGTTACAAGATAAACCCCACGCACCACGTCGCGGACGTAAACATCGGTATGATGGGACATACTTTTAACAATTGCGTACAACAAGGAACTATAGGTACATAAACTAAATTAGAAGGTACATTTTTTTATAATACTGAAATAACAACCGAACACGTGGTCGCAGTAATGCTAGCAACGCATTACTGAGGACTAAGATGGAACGCCTCGGATAAGTATGTGTCTCTTACCACATCCTCCAAACCAGAACACAGCACCACTTAACGCTGTTGTTATTAGTCAGAAATAGGTGTGGCGGTGGTACCGCCGGAGCAGGACCACAAAGGGTAATTAAACACACATTATGAAACTAAGATAAAACGCTCCAATTGTCCATCAGTAAAGTGTGTTTTACAGTTATAGTTCAAAGCATGCTAGTTAATCTGGACGTGGTGTTCAAGTAGCGCGTAAACAGTGCGCGTACGACGCGGGCACGCGCGCGCCGTGAAACCCGAGCGTTCGCTGAGCATCACGTTTCGGGCCCAAACAACCGTTTCATACTTTCTGTTTCGATCAGCATTTATTACAACTAATATAAAACGTAATGGTCTACTTAATGCCAACATACACAGTAAACAAAATAACGAGTGAGATCGATATATAAAATAAAAAATAAGTCTGCAAAAATTAATTTATGTTTTGATCCTATTATTACCGATACCTAAGTTATATCGTTTCGGGAAACATTATTACTCAATATAACATTTTAATGCGCCTGAACTTGTCGACTCAGTTCTGGTTTGAAGGGCGCTTCTAGGGATAGTCCTCAGGAGCAGCACAACTGTTATATACGAAATTAATTTAGTATTGAGATAGGGCGCGAGTTACCGATCATGTTGTGCAGGTTGTCGATGACCACCTCGGTGTTGTAGGTGGCGTCCACGGCGCGCTGCAGGAACGCCGTCCACGTGCTCAGCTCTGCCTCCTGAGAACACACACCTTATATGTCACCATCATTGTCTCTCACATGGGCGGATTCATTCATCATAAAGATGAAGGGAACAGTAGTCTCTTGCTATGGTGGTCCATACTAGTTGGTGTAACCTCTCAAGCCCTGGAAAACTTGATAGATAATTTTCAGTCACTCAAACCGGCTGGATTCCTCACATTTTACCGTTAGAGCAAGTCTCAATCGATTTCCGTTAGGCGCATGACTTCGAAAAATTTGAAGTCTCGATTTCGAAATCGGCTCTCCATCATCGGGGGGCCTAAGTTATTAGGTACCGACTTGCCACAAGCTTCTTTATATTTATAAATCGTAATTGTATAATAGGTACGTGATTCTCGTTTGACGCTTCGACGTTGCTAACCTGATTAAGGTAATTAAAAGCCGGTTATTACTTCTGTCACTATCCCATGTTAACAATGAAAACGTTCATATAGCGTCTCAACCTAATAGTACTCATAGTGGGTACGTGCACCACGTCACTTATAAACATATTCCATTTACACGTATCGGTAAGTACACAGCAACAATTTCCGTATTGTTCCTAATCAATGGAGCGCCGGCCGCCGCCCGCCGCGCAGACTGGCCGGCAACGCTCCAAAAATAAAATATGACATGTGCTCCAATGGGCATCACAAGCGCCCAGCGACGCCCAGCGACGCCCACGCCGGCCATCAATCATGTTATATAACATGTGTAAAGGTCGCTCTTTAAGAAAGCACACTACTCATTTTTATATTCCAAGTAAGAAAAGATTAGTGGCTCCTTAAAAGTCTGACACCAAAAGAATAAAATTTGTCATATAAACTATGGGACAGCGTTCTTCCGCCGCTGGGCACTTTCCTGAGAATTTGTTCTTTACTTCGTGGCGTGTTCGGAAATAAGTAAAGCCTGTTAATAAACGAGGCGTTCATGTAATCTGAACATTTTTCCAGGAAGGAGCCCCGCAGCCCGGCAGCAGGCGACACCCGCAGTATCGACACGCCTCAGTGTCCCCGATTCTGGCCTGAAGCCGTACAAATCAACCCCCATATATCGTTACTTTCTTTGCAAAAAGCCCTAATATGACTTACATGTCAAGTTTCCTGCTAGAACCCACGTATTGTGTAACAAAACGTCCACAACTTTTAAATTCTAATTACAATATATCAAATTAATTACATTTTAAAATGAACTTGATGTTATTGTACCCCTTGCAAACTGCGTAAATTTTGCAAAGAGGTCGACTATGAGTATCAAAAGAAACTTTGAATAAGATTGGTACATATTTTTTAGATCGAACGTGTTATGTTCAATGTATGTGTACAAGTCAACAAGCGTTATCGTGGAGCGCGGGCGGTCGCATAGTGCGTAGTACACACGCACGCGTAAAAATAGCCGTGATGGTCGTGGTCAGGGGCGGGCGGCGGTCGCTGCACTATTTCAGCTGCGCCGGTGATGTCATGGCTCATGGCGAGACCAGCGCGCGCCTTCCCGTTGCCTGCGTTCATCGCTAAATTAGGGGTTCAATTGATTTATCTTTCGCGCGTGACAGTGCTACAATCATAATTGCTACATACGTCGTCATTGATGTTTCCGCACTCAATTTATGTTAATAACTGCCATAATAAGATCATTCACATTACTATATATATTCACATTGAACATTGCTACCTGTCTAGTAAAGATATATTTACATTCAAGAAACCTTATTTCCGTGAATGCTTATTGGATTGATTAGTATAGTCCGTAACGTTACTTTTGACGTTATAGTAAAAAATGATAAAAAAAAACATGCATATTGCGTTTTAGCGACGAAGGAGTAACCATGTCTTTGTAACAACATTACGGTAACGAGACGACGGTGATAGTTGCGTAGCGCGTCCCGTCACCGCGGTGTGGCAGCGCGCCCCGCGCCCCGGCCGCGCACGTGTCGCCCACGCGTCCCGGCCGCAACGACGCGCGTCCACACAAACAGCGACAACACATCAACCCATCAGCCAGCAGCTTGGAACTCCAAGCTGCTGGCCATAGGCACAGTCTAGCAGACAGACTAAGTGTGGAATGGTAGTGTTCACACATCATTGTGAACATTATAGAGAAATTTTTATTTCATGTTTAACGTAAGTACTAATTAAGATCACAGATATTTGTATGATTTACACTAAATACCACTATTTCTGCTATAACAGTTACGCGCACCCCTATGTCTGTATGTATATCGGTTTTTTTTTATGTAATAATGAAGTCAACCTGACGATAGATCACAAATGCGTTACTACATTTGCTACCCAGCTACTCCTGAGGACTAAATCGTTACGCTTCAGACCAGTAGGTATGTTTTCTTTAAGTTTCATTAAGAGCTCCACAAATATAACAATCAGATTGTTTCAGTAAAACCGATATTTGACTTAGGTGGACCATGGAATCTGTTCTATCCTATGCTACGCTGATTAACTACCTATTTGAATTAATTGAAAGTACCTATGTAAATATAATCAATCAGAATAACTTTTTGAAGCAAAAGTTGGAAGATTAAAAATACACGCACATAACAAATCTCAATAGTCAGTAATCATCATACTTAGTACCTACTTGGTAAATGAATAGGTAAGGTAAGCAAAAAGGGTGAAGCATAAAAATATATGAAATACTTCGGTCCGGGGTTTGACATGTTTTCTATTTATAATGTAGTTTCCATATTATAATCCTCTTTATATAAATATCAAATAGTATATGAAAAAGGATCGCGAGAGGAGTGCCGCTCGCGGCGCTCGTGGCCGCGCGGCGGGATGGAATTAGGTCAATGCGCGGGGCAAGGTTAAGGACCAGCGGATCGAAACAGGCGCCCGCTGCGCCGCTGCTCCCGACTCCAGGAACACGTCCTGTTTGCTAGATTCACACTTAGCTGTTTAGTTTTAATTAATTAATTACTTTCAACAATATGTATTTTGCTTTGGTATTTAAAATGCTGGAGACGATCAAAAATCCTGTGAAGTCTCCCTTACTCTACATGTTCGTTAAGATTCCGGTGAGAGGATGAAGAATCTCTATTCTATTTAATCTCTCTGTATCCTTAACGAGTTTCAATTCAGATGTCAATATCACGAACAGTTGTAATACCAAACGTAGATCTATCTCCTATTCAAAATCACCTTTGGACGTATTGTTTAAATAATCATTGTTCGATTTTAAGGTCAACGGCAAGAAATTGTAATCTACCTTAATGCTCTTCCGGTTAACGGGCACAGATTTGTGATAGAAAAAATCCGCTTAACGCTTCTTAATTCATTTGATGTATTAATACAAGAAGGATGAAATGCAATGTTATATGGTTACAGGGCAGCGAGTCAATCATAGCAAAGGTCAGGGATCAGGAGACACCACCAACCACTTGACCTCCGAAATATATACGACCAGCGGCTTCTTTACTGTTCCGACGCGGATGTTACTCAGTTAATTGATGATTCTCATAGTAGATATTACTTCTAAAAGCGAAGCATGCGATTGGTAAAGTACCCTAAAAATATTGTGGATATACCATGTTTTTACATGAACAGGGTTTGTATTGTAACAAAACTATTTAATTTTTTTTTAGAAATTGGTGTTTTATAACTGGCACATAATTCAGGAACATATAATAACATGTTTGTTTATAATCAAAAACTTGTTGTATAGAGATCCTATGACCTAATTTCCGGACATCGTAATAAGATCTCTGATCGAAAAAAACCAGGCCCCCAACAAATATAATGGCAAGACATTTGCAAACAATACACAATATGGCATTATAACATCGAGCGATTGCGAATTAAGTTTGCGCGCTACTCGGCGCCACGCGCGGCTCCTCCGCTACAACTCGCCACAGCAACACGAACAAATGTAAGCAAATAAAATTTAATGCATCTCACGATTTGCCTATTATCCTTATATTGAACGATAAATTTTAAGAAACATAACATTTTATTTAAGGTATCGCGTAGGACGTAAAATATTTTTGATGTATATCGTCTAGGAAGTAAATAGGTTTTATCAATAGGTAGGTAGGTACAACAAAATCAATAACTTCGATTTCGGCAAGGTTATATAAATATATTACTATTCTTTGGTTTCTTTCCGTTAAAAGTGGTTTCCCTTTTTTCTTTCAATACGCCACCCTGTCACACCTGTTTTGCGTCCCTCAATTTGCCAACTTGTGTCAAACAAACGTGTCTCGTTAACACTTAATAAGATGTTTATCCGTGATTGTTGTTATTAACTAATTACGCAGGCTATCATACAGTTGTCGCACGACATCACGACACGCGTACGAAGGTATTACAGCACTACAATCGATACCTTTTATCATATCGCGTGATTGGGAATATGGAATATGCAAGATACGGTGACACACTTTATCCTTATCTCGCATCGCGGGCCGGCACGTGCGTAACGCCTAAGTGCATGAATGGTACATATTATTGTTACTTCCTATAATTATACATCACATACAGTCCACATATTTATTATTACAGAGTTGTACTGTGCTTCTGAGAAAACTGTATGTAAGGCAAATCGTTCAGGATCATAAGGGTGATCATATTCTGCACAGATTCTTTGCTGTAAACATCTGAGCATTGTCCTAATAATACAATTGTTTCTTGTACCTTCAGACTCCTGAAGGTTACGATTGCAATTTATCGGAAGTGGTACGCACTGTCGATATCGACTGTCATTAAACGAAATTCAACGGAAGGTACAATTGTAAATTCGTAAACGGGTTATTTTATGTTAAATATTAAAATTAATACACTTAAATATATATAGCCTCCTGTCTGATATTACGAGCTCTATACAAAGACTTTGCAGGTGACAATTTTTGTTATAAAAATAAAGCAAATTTCTGTACACATCATTTACATGATTGTAATATAATACAGAGTGTACACAATGTAGGTCGATCAACGCCAATATAAAATTCGACTGAAATACTTCGATGATAAAACAAGCAGACAGGAAACACTTTCTAAAGATAACAGTAGATGTTGTTCATAACTCAGTGTATATTACTGGCGGAAACGAAGTTAGCAGCGAGCGTGTTGAAACCGCCGCGACATCGCACCCGAGACGCCCGTTGCCAAACAGGACGCATGATATTAAAATAATTGTTTATGATGCTCTTTCTATCACCTCTAATAAATTGGGTGCTGGTAACAACGTGGATCAAAGAGAAAAAACTAGAACATGTTTTCCATCCGACAGCTAAATATATTATGTTTCCGCAAAGATATCAATTCGCGTAACTCTACTTCGCTTCTATAAGTGTAGGTAGTTGCTGCTACAGCTGAAAATATAACTATGAATAATCCTGTGTCTTTAGCAGTGTAACTAATATTATCAGACAGGTTAATGAGTACAAGATTACGTGTTCACTAATCGGATTCAACAGACTAACATATGCTTGTGGAGAAATTACGAGGAAATAAGTTTATATAGATTTTATTTTTCCGTGAGTATAATTATGTATATTTATTTATTTATTTTACGATTTAAAAATACATACACATAATAAATATTGTCCTTGATAATTAGATACAACAGCAAGATTCCAAGTCCTTTTGAATTCTTGATTAGATTAAGTAAATCGAATTAGACTTCTGAGGATTTGAAGTATGCATATAAATTTACATTCTATTGAGTAAGTTAAAACGTTTGTGAATATTGGCGAGTAGTGTGCAGCAAGCTGGCGGCTGGCAGGCGGCTCGCCCTACGCCGGCCGCGGTAATGAGCGGCGTCCTGCGCTTTCACCGCTATTAGCGCCGAACAATGAGCGACGCGCGCCCACGCGACATTAGAAAGCGAACTTCCATTTACATGCAAATCCCATGTACGAGATATTACAATTATTGCCGCACGCGCAGATTTAATCCGACATACTTTTACCGTTGTTCCGCGTCACCCGCGAACAAAGGACGAGCCGCGGGATTACGGGGTGCTCGTTCCGCGCTCGCAATCAATAGTAACAGTTGGCAGGCGAATGACGTTCCACTAGGTTAACATTATAATAAATTTATCATGTCAACAATAATAACTTTTCTCTCCGACTCGCCGCGCGCGCATACATTTTTTGCAATTATTATTGCAGACCGCAACGTTTAATAAAACCAAAAATAGAGATTATATAACTATGCGGAACACTTTTCAAGAAGCGATATTAATGTAAAAACTTGAAAGTGGAATATTAACAGCTCATTCGTTGACACGCAAACGAAAAGCGACAGCGGGAGCACTCACTTTATTACACCGCACTGTTGCATGCGTAATGCATGTTAATGACGCGTTATCTATGAGACCGATGTTACGAGTGATATTTGAAGCTTCACAGTTACTTGAGATCTTGTGGTTTATCAAAATCAATACTTATATATTTCGGTCGAAACAACAACCTTCATATTTCGGGCGACCCAAGTAGATATTTGTTGAGTAAATATCATACGGGCATGCTTATAAATATTAATATGTTCAATTTAATCAGTATTCACATAGGTGAAATGGGTGGGCGTAAATATTATGAGTAACAAAAACATTCATTAATTATTACAATACTCTCACTCTCGACTTGTCCTGTGATAGCGAGGCTTGATGTGAAGAACGTATAATTTACAAATCTTTAAAAAAGGGTATCTATAATCAGCCTTCATATGTTAAGCAGTCGGCGACCGCCGTCGTTTCGGTGTCGCATGTCGCCGCCCTCTACACGGTATTCGATAAGACGTCGCTGGGCGGACACATAGCATTAAAAATGCTCGTACTACACGTAATTAACACTTCTTACAAGAAAAGATAATTAGCACGCAATCACCTAAACAAAAAGAATGTATGAAATGAGATTCAAAATCCCTTAAGATTCGAAAGCTCAATTCGGATTCACAATTGTATTTCAAATCAAAGAATCGTTATTTATATCAAAGTAGAACGAGTAAATGAGGATTATATAAATTGTGGTTGATCATAATACTTCGGCCTTCACGAGGCAGTAATCACGTGAAGATCCGCGGTTGATCAATGCCACGCAGCCTCCGCTGACATTTGCATCGATGCAACCGGTAAGTAATTTAAGCAATTTCTTGATAAATAAAACAGTTAATATTGATTCGTAAACATGAATTGTTATTATAGAACAACATCACGCAAACCGAAGAGTTTAAAAAATAGTTTACAAAGTTAAAAGTATCTTAATATAAATCTGTACTCAAGTAAGCATCTCGTATTGGATTCTATATTACGGCGCTCTGTAGCAAACAGTTGAAACTTTTAAAGGTATAATACAACGTCTGAATTGACCGCATCGAGACGGTCCTCGAGAGCGTCGTCCTCAGACTGTCTCGAGAGAAATCTTTAAAACGAGAAATGCAGACGAGCTGAAAAATTGAATTCCCGACGTCGTCTGAAGGGCATTAATGAGGCGATTTAGTTTCAGTTTAGCTAAACCCATAAACATGACGATACTCGGTGAATATAGTATATGCTGCTGTAATAAATACATACTAATACACAAAATATGATTGCAGTTAAAAGTTGTGTTCGCATGTAGCTATATAATTATTAATTAATCAAATTTAAGTTTTCACATAAGTCGCAACAATTATAGACTCTAAGAGTTAAGTTTGTATGTAATATATTTTGATAATTTTACACAGAACATTCATTTGTGAAATAAAAAGTTAATGAATATTTAACGAGTGTTGCGAATTTACATTACAATAAACGAAGTAGCTTTTCGCAGAAGTAAAGTTAGCGCTAGGGATTAGGATAATTAAAGCTAAAACAATCATGCGAGTCGGGCAACAGCTGTGCTCGGGGTCGCCGACCTGTTGCACTAATAGCTCGCGAGACAATGAGCGATCGAATGTCTTCGATTTTCTTTTAATTAGCTCGCGCGCGCCAGATAACGCGCCGCTGCGATATCGACTTATCGCCGATTACATTGTTTACATCGAGCGCCGGCCGCACAATAGGCGCCTACTTTTTATCGGCACCCCTGTCACTACCTACAACCTTTTTGCCCATCGATCTGGCCGGGCCGTGGTTATAATGAAACACTTTTTGTAACTTTATGGTTATATTCTTCTCGCGTAGGAGTTTATCACAGTGACAAAGTTTATACATATCATAAAACTTTGCACTTCGTTTTAAGTATTTTTATACCTCCAAGGATCCCTATGTATTTTAAATTTAAAGGTCCATGTCACTTGATATGATACAAAGTCGCGCGATATTAACCTTTAGACATATGCTGCCGAATCGTATTTACTTACGCCTACACATACGCACAAGAAAATAACTACTGTAGTGCAATAATATATATCTAATTAGTTATAAGTTCAGTTATAAAAGTAAGCTCAAAACAGATAGTTATCCTAAATGTAGACTATACATGAACAGTATTTTTAGAAAAATGAGAGGCAGTTCAAATTAGGTGAAATGTGTAATAAAATCCGTTACAGGTCAACATTCAGTCAAATAACGGATAACGCGAACTATCTAGTGACCTCATCTTTAGAAATGTTATATGAAAAACAAAGGAGCGGACGTATTATGGTTGGCGAATTCAAATGATATTCGAACAATGCAGTTAACAGTCAGAAATGAAATATTGGCGGCGAGAGACTCGTTAGTAGATGTCTCGTAGTACAGTCTGGAAGCGCCCGCCGGGAGCGCCCGGGACCCGGGTCAGTGTTAACACGAGAGTGGCGAGACGATATGAGAATGACAAATAATAAAGAGTCTTCAATACGCGAAACACGATAAAGTCTCGCAAAAATATTGCTAAAATTTAATACGGTATATTGTTTCACACGCTGATGTATTGGACATGACCGTAATGTCAAACGTAAAAAACGTGATAGCCTCTTAGTAATTTAGGTCACCTTTCTCCTTCTTAAATTTCAGCAAATAATTTTTATGCAAATAAGACGAGCGAATACTCACTTAATCCAAAATAAACTTGATACAAAGTATAGTATTCTTAAGGATTTCATTGAGTTTTATAACTTTCCCACAGCATAACAATAAGGTTGACGCATACTTTATACATTAGTGCCTTCCATTCGTTGTTTTAAAAAGTACGACTCTATGTCCATTTTAATGGAATTACATTTTCGTTAAACAACTGAATATGCATGCACGACTCCACCATAACATTATCGACGTATAGGTGTTGGGTACAGTAGTGGACGCAGAAACTTCAATTGTACATCACACGTAAAATGTTCTTGGCATAGTTTACGATAAAATGTATGCTACGTGGAACTCAAAATTTTTATATTTGTTTTAAAATAACGACGAGGCTCCTATCATATTTATATGCTTGAGAGAAGCTACAAGTTGGTTTTACAAATCTGGTTTCCATAATTGAAGTATGAATCATTTCAATTTGATACGATCCGTCGATCGATTCAATTAGAGTCCCCTACGATGACAGCTTGTTTGCGAGGATTTGCAGACCCCCACAGGAGCGGCCAATTATATGCACTTCCTCGGTGACCCCTATCACATGTCGCGTCTGTCGAGGATCAATCAGACGAGCCCCTCGCCCGCACCACCCCTGCCCCTGCGACGTCCTGCTTATGACAGTAAATACAATAATACGTTAACGTTATAATTGCTCCGAGCTCAATTGGCGAGCCGCTTAATTAGCCGTCGTGTGATTTCATCGCTAACCGTGTCACCGCCTACCACCTCATTAGCTGACGGCTCTCGGTTTGCCAAGTTTAAGTAATCCTCCTGAATATTCTGGGTTCCTTTGACAAAGTTATTTCTCAATGTTTATACAATTGACGTTGATGGCAAAGATTACTTTAATTTTAACATTCTTAAAAAAATATAATTATAATTCACTCACATGACATTTTATAATTACTCAAGTAGGTTTCGAGTGTAAGGGTAGACTGATAACTAGAACCGAATATCATAATTTAACGTGACGATAGCGGCAGATGAATGTGACTTCAACTATTATGCAAGTGAACTCTTTTTTTATCTCATTGTTTATTTTGCTTTGCATTATCATGTTTCGATTCTGATGTTGTTCTTTATAGTAATATTATTTTGTAATATATTTTTATTTCGGTAATCAATAGTGCTTAATTTTACGATAGATATCATTTCTTCTTTATTAATAACAATATTGTTGTGGTAGTCTCCGCTAGATAACAAGTATGTTTATACAACATAATACCATCGTGGTCATATCTTATTACGAAACTGTAAGCGATATGTTAAGATTTCACAAGCGTAACCAGTAAACGTTTTTCATAGTTTATTGGAGACATGACTTGCTCCATTGCAGACTTGATAATGATAATGAAATAATTTTACGTAGAGTAGGTATACGCAATGCTTACGACGAATATGGCGAATGTTATTATACCTTTAATGGATTTTTTTGCAACGCGGAGGCCGAAGACCTGCGGCGGTGGCCTACGAGGCGCCTACATCCCCTCGCCACCTCGCAGCGTATCCGTCCGGCGCATTGCTCTCCACTGACAAAGCGTTTTCTCAGAATTGACGTTGAAGGAAATTTTATCAACAAGTTACGATTATACGTTTTTTATACGTGTGACCAAGTTTATATAGTTTACAACGAATACGAACGCAGATGCACTTACGATAGGCTCTCGAAAAGTTAATGACAGATTATTCTATTTATACATTAACTTTTTCCTGTTAATATTTCATAAGACTTTAATGCAACAGTTACGTGTGGAGTCGTTCGCATACGTGGTTTGCATAATATCTTTCAGGCGGGCTTTCATTTGTAGCTGAATACTCTTTGTAAAGGTGAATCTCTTACGTCTCTCTCTAACGTGAATCTCGTCGCAATCTCTTCGGCGCATTGAAAAAGATACCTAATAGGTAGAACGGATAGAAAGAATAGAATTAAATTTTAAAATATATCATTTTTTATCATACAAAGAAAGCTTTGCTCTTTGGTAGAGTCAACAAGTTATAACACAATTTCGCATTCATATGCTAACTCTAGTTTTACTTCATATTAATTGTACCTACATACGTACAATTTTGATAACTATTGGCTGTTGTTATTGTTAAAAAACAGCCAAGCTACTGGATTTTTTTGCTACGCCCAAGTAAGGTCAAAAGTAATTATAATTATACGAATCCTTCGCGGATCGAGGTCAGGCCTGATTCACGGTTAATGGTCCTCTGTGCCCGCGCCGTGATACCTTAATGACAATAATTGTCGTTCTTTTACAGTAGGTATCTTAATTTGAAGCACAATCACTATTAAGCAAACACAAAGGTCACGAGTATTTAATTCTCTGTCTGCTGCCTAAGGTCGGGAAAAATACTTTAACCTTGTACTTTTCCAAATTTCATTGTTTAGGCAGTTTTTGGGTCTTTTAAGGGTACAGGACGGATATACCAGCACATTCGGGAATGTGTACTATTAACGTAGTTATATTTAATAGACTATGTCAGCATAATTAATTAATTAATGTCTGTAGAATATTGTAGTACAAAAGTGGAATACTTATGTGCATTATCTCATTGGAAGAAGAAGACGGATTTGACCTTATAATT
>DWOA01000021.1:0-13305 GCA_018250715.1 Telegonus anausis annetta | reverse complement strand
AACAACATTCTAACGCCGTACCCCTTCCAAGATGTTAATTGCTATCTTCCTGATGCCCAAAGCACTGATAAGCAGAACAGCACTCAGAATTGCAAAAAAATAACGTTCAGCACTCATAACAATAAAAACACTCCGCATAATATTTTAAAATGTGATGAATACCGAAATAGAAAAATAAAAAGTGTAAGTATTACATTAAAAAACAAAGAAAAATATAAAATATTGATATATCCCAATCAAAATTCGAAGAAAAAAAGTAATAATGTAAATAGAAAATGCAATATCTCAACTCTAAGTTTGAAAAAACAAATCAGCGCACCGGAATTTAAACAGAAGCCTCCTAGCCGAAATAATACCAAGAAAAAAAGATGTCCAACAAAACGTATAAGTAATATAATGCAAGATGGTAACCCATTTAATTCTAAATTCATTGTAAATGTTATGCCAGAAAATGAAACGTTAAGATATCCCTTCTCAAATACACGTTGCAAAATTTACCGCTGTCAGTTAAACACGAACGAAGAGAGTTGTTGTTGCTCATGCAATTCCGATGCAATGTTTGAAGTCATGAAAAGCCTTTATGATTGCTATAAGAAAAAAAATTGTGATCATTGCAACTGCATATTGTGCGGTCATTTGCCAAGAGAAGAAAGACAACTTGGTGAGTTAAGAAAGTCTGGTATCGAAATAACACCTGAAGTATTAGAAAAAAAAGAAATACAAAAGAAAAAAATGAAAAAATTGAAAGAAGCGGGATTGCTCACGCCACTAGAAGGAAAGACGCCCGAACAAAAAGAACAAATAGTACGTGAATTAGCTAAAGCTGGGGCTCCAATTCCAGAAGGAAAAACTAAATCGGAAAAAGAATTGATTAAAAAAGTAAGAACCGAGTATGGCTTACCAGCAGAACCTAAAACGGCAGCTGAAAGAGAAAAGCTAAGAAAAGCTACAGAAGCTGGTCTAATAACTCCGTTAGAAGGCAAAACTACAGCACAAAAAGAAAAAATATTACAGCAGCAAATGGAATTAGGTGTGCCACTTCCCGAAGGCAGAACACCCTCAGAAAAAGCACTAATACAAAAGATAAAAACAGCAGCCAGAATCCCTTCCAAAAAGAAAATACCATCGGAAAAACTTAGAAAAGCCAAAGAGGAAGGCCTTTTAACGCCACTAGACGGAAAAACACGACAACAAAAAGAAAAAATTCTCAAAGGTTTAGCTAAGAAAGGCTTGCCACTTCCAGAAGGAAAGACTGCCTCTGAAAAACAGTTAATTGATAAAGTTCGAGCTGAAGTTGGCCTTCCACCAGAACCCAAAACGCTTTCAGCGAAAGAAAGGTATAAAAAAGCTGAAGCTGCTGGTTTGATAACACCACTTGAAGGAAAATCACCATCACAAAAAGAAAAAATTTTGCAAACTCAAGCTGATATGGGCTTAATTTTACCGGAAGGACGTACAACGTCAGAAAAAGCAATAATTGCTAAGGTAAAAGCGACAGCTCGACCGCCATCCAAAGTAAAAATTCCATCTGAAAAAATTAGAAAAGCTAAAGCAGCAGGTCTTCTTACGCCTTTAGAAGGAAAAAAACCTGAACATAAAGAGAAGATATTGAAGGGATTGGCAATGCAAGGTATACCTTTACCAGAAGCAAAGACCGCATCAGAGAAAAAAATTATCGACAAAGTAAGAGCCGAAGTTGGATTGCCTCCAGAACCAAAAAGTCCATCTACTAAAGCAAAATATGATAAAGCAATAGCCGCAGGTATAATAACTCCACTAGAAGGTAAGACAGCAGCGCAAAAGGAAAAAATTCTACAACAACAAGCTGATTTGGGTTTACCTCTCCCGGAAGGACGTACTACTTCAGAAAAAGCAATTATAGCTAAAGTTAAAGCAGCTGCTGCTCGACCACCATCCGAAGTGAAAGTCCCTTCCGAAAAACTACGGAAAGCAAAAGCAGCAGGTCTCATTACACCATTGGAAGGTAAGAAACCAGAACAAAAAGAAAAAATATTAAAAGGATTGGCAATGCAAGGTATACCATTGCCAGTCGCAAAGACAGCATCAGAAAAAAAAATTATGGATAAAGTTAGGGCCGAAGTTGGTTTACCTCCAGAACCAAAAACTGCATCTGCTAAGGCTAAATATGATAAAGCAATAGCCGACGGTATTATAACCCCACTAGAAGGTAAGACGGCAGCGCAAAAGGAAAAAATTCTACAACGACAGGCTGATATGGGTCTACCTCTTCCGGAAGGACGAACTGCTTCAGAAAAAGCAATTATAGCTAAAGTTAAAGCGGCCGCGGCTCGACCACCATCCGAAGTCAGAGTTCCTTCCGAGAAACTACGAAAAGCAAAAGCAGCTGGTCTCATTACGCCATTGGAAGGAAAAAAACCAGAACAAAAAGAAAAAATATTGAAAGGATTGGCGATGCAAGGTATACCATTGCCAGTTGCAAAGACTGCATCAGAAAAAAAAATTATAGATAAAGTAAGAGCTGAAGTCGGCTTACCTCCAGAACCAAAAACTCCATCTGCTAAGGCTAAGTATGATAAAGCAATTGCCGAAGGTATTATAACCCCACTAGAAGGTAAGACAGCAGCGCAAAAGGAAAAGATTCTACAACGACAAGCTGACATGGGCCTACCTCTTCCGGAAGGACGCACTTCTTCAGAAAAAGCAATAATAGCTAAAGTTAAAGCGGCGGCTGCTCGGCCGCCATCTGAAGTGAAAGTTCCTTCTGAAAAACTACGAAAAGCAAAAGCAGCGGGTCTCATTACGCCATTGGAAGGAAAGAAACCTGAACAAAAAGAAAAAATACTTAAGGGTTTGGCAATGCATGGTATACCATTACCGAAAGCAAAGACTGCGTCCGAGAAGAAAATTATAGATAAAGTGAGAGCCGAGGTTGGTTTACCTCCAGAACCTAAAACTTCGTCTGCTAAAGTTAAATATGATAAAGCCATAGCTGCTGGAATCATTACTCCTTTAGAAGGTAAGACAGCGGCGCAAAAAGAAAATATTCTGCAACGTCAGGCTGATATGGGTCTACCTCTCCCGGAAGGACGCACTGCTTCAGAAAAGGCAATTATAGCTAAAATCAAAGCAGCAGCAGCCGCCCGACCGCCATCCGAAGTCAGAGTCCCTTCCGAAAAACTACGAAAAGCAAAAGCAGCAGGTCTCTTGACACCGTTGGAAGGAAAGAAACCAGAACAAAAAGAAAAAATATTGAAAGGATTGGCGATGCAAGGTATACCATTGCCAGTCGCAAAGACTGCATCAGAAAAAAAAATTATAGATAAAGTTAGAGCCGAGGTTGGATTACCGCCTGAACCAAAAACTCCATCTACTAAAGCAAAATATGATAAAGCAATAGCTGACGGTATTATAACCCCATTAGAAGGTAAAACGGCAGCGCAAAAGGAAAAGATTCTACAGCGACAAGCTGACATGGGTCTACCTCTCCCGGAAGGACGTACTGCTTCAGAAAAAGCAATTATAGCTAAAGTTAAAGCAGCGGCGGCTCGACCGCCATCTGAAGTTAAAGTTCCTTCTGAAAAACTACGAAAAGCAAAAGCAGCAGGTCTCATTACGCCACTGGAAGGAAAGAAACCTGAACAAAAAGAAAAAATACTAAGAGGATTGGCAATGCAAGGTATACCATTGCCAGTCGCAAAGACTGCATCGGAGAAAAAAATTATAGATAAAGTGAGAGCCGAAGTTGGACTACCGCCAGAACCAAAAACTCCCTCTACTAAAGCAAAATATGATAAAGCAATAGCCGACGGTATTATAACCCCACTAGAAGGTAAGACAGCAGCGCAAAAAGAAAAGATTCTACAACGACAAGCTGACATGGGTCTACCTCTTCCAGAAGGACGTACTGCTTCAGAAAAAGCAATTATAGCTAAAGTTAAAGCGGCCGCTGTTCGACCACCATCTGAAGTGAAAGTCCCTTCTGAAAAACTACGCAAGGCTAAAGCAGCTGGTCTCATTACACCATTGGAAGGAAAGAGACCTGAACAAAAAGAAAAGATATTAAAGGGATTGGCGATGCATGGAATACCTTTACCAGAAGCAAAGACCGCGTCTGAGAGAAAAATTATAGACAAAGTTAGGGCCGAGGTTGGATTACCTCCAGAACCAAAAAGTCCATCTGCTAAAGCTAAATACGACAAAGCAATAGCCGCTGGTATTGTAACTCCACTAGAAGGTAAAACAACAGCACAGAAAGAAAAAATTCTTAAACAGCAAGCGGAGATGGGATTGCCTTTACCGGAAGGTCGAACATCATCTGAAAAGTCTTTGATAGCTAAAGTCAAAGCAGCTGTTAAGGAAAAGTCAGAAGCAGCTCTAGCGTCAGAAAAAATCCGCAAAGCAAAAGCGGCAGGTCTCATTACGCCATTAACAGGTAAAAGTCCGGAGCAAAAGGAAAAAATTCTTAAAGGATTAGCTTTGCAGGGTATTCCATTGCCAGAACCAAAGACAGCGTCGGAAAAAAAAATTGCAGAAAAAGTACGCGCGGAACTTGGCTTGCCGCCTGAACCTAAATCTATAGCCGAAAAAGAAAAACTTAAACAAGCTCAAGCAGCTGGCATTATAACACCTTTAGAAGGAAAATCACCATCACAAAAAGAGAAAATACTTAAAGCCCAAGCTGATATGGGCCTTCCGTTACCTAAAGGTCGAACTGCTTCTGAAAAGGCAATTATAAAAAAAGTAATAGCAGCAGCAGAAAAAGAGAAAATGTATAAAGCATCGCCAGAAAAGTTAAAAAAGTTAGATGAATCAACTGCCAAAGTTACCAAAGAAGGAAAAGGACCGAGTGACGAATGTATATGTGGTATTTTGACGCCAGATTCAGAAAAGGCTAAGCTTTCAAGAGCAGTGATTCGTCCAACTGTTTCTGAAAAAGTAAGAGCAGCCAAAGCTGCAGGGATCATTACACCTCTAGAGGGTAAGACAACAGCACAAAAAGAAAAAATTCTGAAGAAGCAAGCTGAAATGGGATTACCTCTACCCGAAGGAAAAACTCCTTCCGAAAAAGCTCTAATCGCAAAAGTCAAAGCTTCTGTTCGTCCAGTATCTGAAATTAAAGTACCATCTGAAAAACTACGTAAAGCCAAAGCAGCAGGTCTCATTACACCATTAGAAGGAAAGAAACCAGAACAAAAAGAAAAAATTCTTAAGGGATTGGCAATGCATGGTATACCATTGCCAGTCGCAAAAACTGCATCAGAGAAGAAAATCATAGATAAAGTAAGAGCTGAAGTCGGCTTACCTCCAGAACCAAAAACTCCATCTGCTAAGGCTAAATATGATAAAGCAATTGCCGAAGGTATTATAACCCCATTAGAAGGTAAAACAGCAGCGCAAAAGGAAAAGATTTTACAACGACAAGCTGATTTGGGTCTACCTCTCCCAGAAGGACGTACTGCTTCAGAAAAAGCAATTATAGCTAAAGTCAAGGAGGCAGCTGCTCGACCGCCATCAGAAGTGAAAGTCCCTTCTGAAAAACTAAAAAAAGCAAAAGCAGCAGGTCTCATTACACCATTAGAAGGAAAGAAACCTGAACAAAAAGAAAAAATATTGAAAGGATTGGCAATGCAAGGTATACCATTGCCAGTCGCAAAGACAGCATCAGAAAAAAAAATTATGGATAAAGTTAGGGCCGAAGTTGGTTTACCTCCAGAACCAAAAACTGCATCTGCTAAGGCTAAATATGATAAAGCAATAGCCGACGGTATTATAACCCCACTAGAAGGTAAGACGGCAGCGCAAAAGGAAAAAATTCTACAACGACAGGCTGATATGGGTCTACCTCTTCCGGAAGGACGAACTGCTTCAGAAAAAGCAATTATAGCTAAAGTTAAAGCGGCCGCGGCTCGACCACCATCCGAAGTCAGAGTTCCTTCCGAGAAACTACGAAAAGCAAAAGCAGCTGGTCTCATTACGCCATTGGAAGGAAAAAAACCAGAACAAAAAGAAAAAATATTGAAAGGATTGGCGATGCAAGGTATACCATTGCCAGTTGCAAAGACTGCATCAGAAAAAAAAATTATAGATAAAGTAAGAGCTGAAGTCGGCTTACCTCCAGAACCAAAAACTCCATCTGCTAAGGCTAAGTATGATAAAGCAATTGCCGAAGGTATTATAACCCCACTAGAAGGTAAGACAGCAGCGCAAAAGGAAAAGATTCTACAACGACAAGCTGACATGGGCCTACCTCTTCCGGAAGGACGCACTTCTTCAGAAAAAGCAATAATAGCTAAAGTTAAAGCGGCGGCTGCTCGGCCGCCATCTGAAGTGAAAGTTCCTTCTGAAAAACTACGAAAAGCAAAAGCAGCGGGTCTCATTACGCCATTGGAAGGAAAGAAACCTGAACAAAAAGAAAAAATACTTAAGGGTTTGGCAATGCATGGTATACCATTACCGAAAGCAAAGACTGCGTCCGAGAAGAAAATTATAGATAAAGTGAGAGCCGAGGTTGGTTTACCTCCAGAACCTAAAACTTCGTCTGCTAAAGTTAAATATGATAAAGCCATAGCTGCTGGAATCATTACTCCTTTAGAAGGTAAGACAGCGGCGCAAAAAGAAAATATTCTGCAACGTCAGGCTGATATGGGTCTACCTCTCCCGGAAGGACGCACTGCTTCAGAAAAGGCAATTATAGCTAAAATCAAAGCAGCAGCAGCCGCCCGACCGCCATCCGAAGTCAGAGTCCCTTCCGAAAAACTACGAAAAGCAAAAGCAGCAGGTCTCTTGACACCGTTGGAAGGAAAGAAACCAGAACAAAAAGAAAAAATATTGAAAGGATTGGCGATGCAAGGTATACCATTGCCAGTCGCAAAGACTGCATCAGAAAAAAAAATTATAGATAAAGTTAGAGCCGAGGTTGGATTACCGCCTGAACCAAAAACTCCATCTACTAAAGCAAAATATGATAAAGCAATAGCTGACGGTATTATAACCCCATTAGAAGGTAAAACGGCAGCGCAAAAGGAAAAGATTCTACAGCGACAAGCTGACATGGGTCTACCTCTCCCGGAAGGACGTACTGCTTCAGAAAAAGCAATTATAGCTAAAGTTAAAGCAGCGGCGGCTCGACCGCCATCTGAAGTTAAAGTTCCTTCTGAAAAACTACGAAAAGCAAAAGCAGCAGGTCTCATTACGCCACTGGAAGGAAAGAAACCTGAACAAAAAGAAAAAATACTAAGAGGATTGGCAATGCAAGGTATACCATTGCCAGTCGCAAAGACTGCATCGGAGAAAAAAATTATAGATAAAGTGAGAGCCGAAGTTGGACTACCGCCAGAACCAAAAACTCCCTCTACTAAAGCAAAATATGATAAAGCAATAGCCGACGGTATTATAACCCCACTAGAAGGTAAGACAGCAGCGCAAAAAGAAAAGATTCTTCAACGACAAGCTGACATGGGTCTACCTCTTCCGGAAGGACGTACTGCTTCAGAAAAAGCAATAATAGCTAAAGTCAAAGCAGCCGCTGCTCGACCACCTTCCGAAGTGAAAGTCCCTTCTGAAAAACTACGAAAAGCAAAAGCAGCAGGTCTACTTACTCCATTGGAAGGTAAGAAACCTGAACAAAAGGAAAAAATATTAAAAGGATTGGCAATGCATGGAATTCCTTTACCAGAAGCAAAGACCGCTTCTGAGAAAAAAATTATAGAAAAAGTTAGAGCTGAAGTTGGCTTACCACCAGAACCGAAAACTGCTTCTGCAAAAGCTAAATATGATAAAGCAATAGCCGCTGGTATCATAACCCCGCTAGAAGGCAAAACCGCAGCACAAAAGGAAAAAGTGCTTAGGCAACAAGCCGAAATGGGATTACCCCTACCTGAAGGACGAACTCCTTCAGAAAAAGCGTTAATAGCAAAAGTCAAAGCGACTACTCGACCGATTGAAGAAAAAGTCCCTTCAGAAAAACTAAGAGCCGCGAAAGCTGCTGGTCTCTTAACACCTCTCGAAGGCAAGACTCCTGCTGAGAAGGAAAGGATAATAAAAAGCTTAGCAAAAGAAGGTTTACCCCTACCTGTCCCCAAAACTGTTTCAGAAAAAGCTCTTATCGATAAAGTCCGCGCAGAGTACAAAGGGCCCCCGCCAAAGCCAACTCCATCGGAAAAAATGAAAGAAGCTAAGGCAGCAGGACTACTTACTCCTTTGGAAGGTAAAACAAAAGAACAAAAAAGAAAAATTCTTAAGGGATTAGCTAAAAGTGGAATTCCACTACCGGAACCTAAAACACCATCAGAAAAAGATTTAATGCAACAAGTACGCCAAGAAGTGGGATTACCGCCAGAACCAAAAACACCATCTCAAAGAGAAAAAATGGAGAAAGCACAGGCTGCTGGAATTATTACTCCTTTAGAAGGAAAAACACCAGCCCAAAAAGAAATGATATTAAAAAAAATGCATGATGCAGGGGTGCCACTACCTGAAGGAAGAACAACTTCGGAAAAATCTATGGTACGTAAAGTGAAAGCTGGAATCATTAAACCTTCAAAACCCGTCATACCATCCGAAAAAATGAGAGCAGCAAAAGCGGCCGGGTTGTTGACTCCATTAGAGGGGAAAACTCCGGCTCAAAAAGAAAGGATTTTAAAAGGATTAGCTAAATCGGGTATACCTTTACCAGAGGGTAAAACACAATCAGAGAAAGATTTGATAAAAAAAGTAAGAACCGATATAGGTTTACCTCCGGAACCCAAAACTTCGGCAGTAAGAGCAAAAATGCGTAAGGCGCAAGAAGCAGGTTTAATAACACCTCTTGAAGGTAAAACGACTCCTCAAAAAGAAAAGATATTGAAAGGGCTTCTAGAAGCGGGAGTTCCATTGCCAGAGGCACGAACTAAATCAGAAAAATCACTTATAAAGAAAATTCAAAAGGAAGCAAAGGAACCGCCCATGCCGCCAGAAAAAATTGAAAAACTCGATAAAAAAACTATTAAAGTAATGACAGAAGGTAAAGGTCCCAGTGATGAATGTATTTGTAGAATTTTGACGCCAGAATCAGAACGGGAAGTATCAATTAAAAAAGTAGCATTACCCGATAAATTACGAAAGGCAAAAGCTAAAGGGCTCTTAACACCACTTGAAGGTAAGAGTCCTGAGCAAAAAGAAAAAATATTAAAAGGCTTGGCAATGGAAGGAATTCCTCTTCCAGAAGCAAAAACATCGTCCGAAAAAAAGTTAATTCAAAAAGTGCGGGATGAGCTCGGGTTACCACCAGAACCTTCGACTGCATCGGCTAAAGAAAAGTACGACAAAGCGATAGCAGATGGAATCATTGTTCCTCTAGAAGGAAAAACACCGCAAGAAAAAGAAAAGATTCTTCGTCGTCAAGCCGAAGTAGGTTTACCTTTGCCTGAAGGACGTACCTCGTCTGAAAAAGCTTTGATAGCGAAAGTTAAAGCTACCGCAAAACCACCGTCTTTATTAAAAATTCCATCAGAAAAGTTACGTAAAGCAAAAGCTGCCGGACTTCTTACTCCATTGGAAGGAAAAACACAAAAAGAAAAGGAGAAAATATTAAAAGGATTAACTTTACAAGGTGTTCCTCTACCAGCAGCTAAAACAGCTTCGGAAAAGAAGTTAATGGAAAAAGTAAGAACAGAAGTAGGGTTGCCACCAGAACCTAAAAGTCCCTCGATGAAAGAAAAATATGATAGAGCTATAGCAGCTGGAGTGATAACCCCATTAGAAGGAAAATCGGCGCCAGAAAAAGAAAATATCCTTCGTCGCCAAGCAGAAATGGGTTTGCCTTTGCCTGAAGGACGAACTGCTTCCGAAAAAGCGTTAATAGCAAAAGTAAAAGCTACAACTCGACCGGTATCTGAAGTAAAGGTACCGTCTGAAAAAATTCGCAAGGCAAAAGCAGCAGGTCTACTTACGCCACTAGAAGGAAAGAAGCCCGAACAAAAAGAAAAAATTCTAAGAGGGTTGGCCATGCAAGGCATACCCTTACCGGAAGCAAAGACCGCGTCAGAGAAAAAAATTATGGATAAAGTTAGAGCTGAAGTTGGTTTACCACCAGAACCTAAGAGTCCTTCTGATAAAGTAAAATACGATAAAGCAATTGCCGCTGGAATTGTGACCCCTCTGGAAGGCAAGACAGCAGCGCAAAAACAAAAAATTCTTCAACAGCAAGCTGACATGGGACTGCCTTTACCGGAAGGACGAACTGCATCTGAAAAAGCACTCATAGCAAAAGTCAAAGCCGCTGCTAAACCAATACCCGAAGTTAAAGTTCCTTCTGAAAAAATTCGCAAGGCAAAAGCAGCAGGTCTTCTTACGCCACTAGAAGGAAAAAAGCCCGAACAAAAAGAAAAAATTCTCAAAGGATTGGCAATGCATGGCATACCTTTACCGGAAGCAAAGACTGCGTCAGAAAAGAAGATTATGGATAAAGTTAGGGCAGAAGTTGGGTTACCGCCAGAACCCAAGAGTCCTTCTGATAAAGCAAAATACGATAAAGCAATTGCCGCTGGAATTGTAACCCCTCTAGAAGGTAAGACAGCAGCACAGAAACAAAAAATTCTTCAACAACAAGCTGAAATGGGATTGCCCTTGCCAGAAGGGCGAACTGCATCTGAAAAGGCACTCATAGCAAAAGTCAAAGCCGCTGCTCGACCAGTATCTGAAATGAAAGTTCCATCTGAAAAAATTCGCAAAGCCAAAGCAGCAGGTCTACTCACGCCGCTAGAAGGAAAAAAACCAGAACAAAAAGAAAAAATTCTTAGGGGATTAGCAATGCAAGGATTACCTTTGCCGGCAGCAAAGACAGCGTCAGAGAAGAAAATTATGGATAAAGTTAGGGCAGAACTTGGTTTGCCACCTGAACCGAAAACACCGTCATCTAAAGAGAAGTATAACAAAGCAATAGCAGCTGGTATTATATCCCCATTAGAAGGGAAATCACCATCTCAGAAAGAAAAAATTCTTCGCCGTCAAGCCGAAATGAATTTGCCTCTACCAGAAGGTAGAACACCTTCAGAAAAAGCTCTTATAGCTAAAATAAAAGCTACGACCCTTCCACCGTCAGAAGCTACAATACCATCAGAAAAAATACGTAAAGCAAAGGCTGCGGGTATATTAACACCTTTAGAAGGTAAACCAAAAGAAAAAAAAGAAAAAATCCTCAAGAAAATGGCTGAAGCAGGTCTCCCTTTACCTGAAGGCAAAACACCATCGGAAAAATCAATGGTTAGAAAGATTCAAACGGAATATGGGATACCTCCTAAAGCTAAAACTCCTTCAGAAAAAGAAGTACTTAAAAAAGCTAAAGCTGAAGGATTACTTACGCCCCTAAAAGGGAAGACTGCCGCGCAAAAAGAAAAAATACTAAAAGGGTTAGCTGAAGCTGGACTTCCTATGCCAGAAGGTAGTACACCGTCTGAAAAATTATTAGTTCAAAAAGTCCGAAAACTTGCAGGCCTCCCTCCAGAACCTACACCTTCGGAAAAGAAAGGCAAAATAAAAACAAAAACAAAGAAAGTTGGAGTTACAGCATCAAAAAGAAGTGCAAAAGCAGGAATTGTTGAAGAATTCGAAGATATCATCAAAACAACAACTTGTGACCGGGGTTGTGGTTGTGATAAAAAAAAAATAAGATTTAAACATAGCTATGTAAAAATAAGAGTAACATCTCCTGATATATCATCTCTTTGTCCCTGTCCTGAGGAATGTCTTCCAGGTGTAAAAGGCGGTGTATTTACAGATAACGAGGGAATTAAAGTTACTGTAGGAAGAATGACAGAAGTTTTACCTTATCTCTCCAAGGGATCTTCTAACAGCGTGACTGTACCAAATTTTCATTCAACAATTCTTAAGAACGATCATATTGATATAAAGCCAAGTCTTAAAAAAATTACTAAGGAACACAGATATTCTAAAGTATTGAATGATAAAATTACTAATAATCAAAGCATTGAAAGCATTTTAAAAAATAATAGCACCATCCTAAATGAACTTTCCAAGCATACTAATCAATCGGTTTCAGTATCACAATATCTTACTCATAATACATTTGATTATAATAATGATGACGAAAATAACGAAGAAGAAAGTAGCATATTTCAAGAAAATACCGTTATTTTTATAAAAACATCTACTGGAACTTTCACATCAATTAGCTCAAACACATCGATTTGTAGCATAGATCATCATCTATACTACAAGAGTAGGACCTCTGAATCAAATGAGTCTCTATATTTAATAAGGACAGACAGTTCCTTAACTTTTTCATCAGAAACCATAGAAGGTGCGGCTTCAGACACGATTAGTTACGTGTCACTTTATTCATCCGATTATTTTAGTAGCTCCGTTTACGATATTGATGATACATTTTTGGGAAATATTTATACATATAATGATGACAATATAGAAAATGACAATTATCAACGAAGTGAAACTGTATTTAGTACAACGCACAATTCGTAAGTAATAATTTATCATTACGTTATTGCAATCAAAATTGAATTGTCTGTTTTCTTATAGAAAACGAAACCTTAAAATAAACATATTATATGATACTTAAATTCCCAGTGGACAGTACTGAAACATCTGAAAGTTAAAAAAAACTATCGGATGACGCAATAAAAGCCTGTATGTATTCTATACGATCTTTTTTTATGTTTTTCAGTGACTACTATTGTATATATGAATGTTCATCCGAAGACTCAATTGAAGATTATTTATACGATAAACGATTTTACAGCAAATCTAATTCTAGTATAAAGGATTTTAATCGTGATATATTCATATTTCACACATCTCGCTCAAACATGCTGCCTGAAGCTGATTTATATCAAAAAATATTTGACAAATTATCGGAAGAAATAATAAATGATCCTATTTTAGTTGTAAACGATTCTGCCAGTGACAATAAAATTGACGATATTATTAACGAGTTAATATTAAGGCGAACTATTACTGATTCTTCTTCGCTCATACTCATAATACCAACTTCGGATGAAGACACGACGAACTGCAGTTCCGATGACTTTTGCTCAAGTCTTTGTATACAAATGTCGGAATTTTTTTCTGTTTGGAAGAATACTGAACCGATTTCAAACAGTATGTATCACTCGCACAATTAATATGCCTTTCTTACTACTTACTCATTAGATAATTGTGTAATATTTAACATATTGAATATAATACACGTAGGTTTATCCATTTATAGAGTATTTAATATTATAAGTAACATAGTAGGTACATGGTACCTACTATGTTACTTATAATATTAAATACTCATTTATAATAGTGTAATATATACCTACAGTG
>DWOA01000020.1:0-13339 GCA_018250715.1 Telegonus anausis annetta | reverse complement strand
ATGAATGACATTTACAAAGAACTAGAATATTATGTACAATATATTTACAAGATTAATATGTATCCTAAAAACCTAGTCTTACTCGATCATATGACGTTTGTCGTCATTATTACGTTTGCGACCCTTAGCGTGAGCTAGCATCGTGACCAACTTTTTATGACTGTCGCCGACAATCCACCCGTGCTGTTGGACATGCTCTTGTTCCTCGTCCCCGTCCGCCCAGAATGAGGATGTCGGACGCACCCGCGGGGCTATTCCCGAAGGACCGGGCAACGATAGCGTGTGACTGTACGTGGAGACACTGGGACCGACGCCGCTACCGCCCGAACGGCTCATCCCAGCACCGCTGCCACTCGCACCGTAGATCCGATTACTACTAGTTACCCTGCTTTCGATATCCTGTTTCTTAATGGAAACCTGTTTATTTTTACGACTTCCACTTTTTCCTTCCTCTTTTTTTCTTCCCTTCCTCTTGCGGGCGACGCCCAATACCACAGACTCGGCGCTGTTCGGTCTCGGCGGTATGCCGTCCGGTTCAGACTCCGAACTCCACGTCTCAGCCAGGACATTTTGTTTACCCACGGTACATTTCCGGCGTGCACGCTGCCTAGCTACACCAGCGTCGTCCGATAAAGTATCCTGGTCATAGCAATCAGCCTTATAATCGTACCCAGTATGAGAGTCAGCAACTTTCTCCTTTTTTCTTGTGGGTGATTTAACTTTAATCGTTTTTACTTTCGGATATGAATTATATGGGAGTTCGTTGGACTTAGGCGACAAACTTAAATCATCGCTAATCGTAATACTTTTCGATACTGAGGTATCATATCTCTTTTTAAATTCAAATTTCTTCGATAGTGAATGCCCGTAATCAGTCGAGTATCTATGATATTCACTCGTTTCGTTATATGTGTGTGAAGTTGACGGACCGTAGTCAAAGGTAGAGCCAGTGTCATATCTACTTGGCGACAATCTTCTAGGAGACGATTCTCGCGATGAAAATGAATGGATCCGTTTGGAAACAGCACTATCCGAACTTAATGCAGGTGATGGAGTACGAATTTTCTTAGATGTAAAGTCATTCTTTTTGGTTGTATTCAAATCGTACTTAGATAATTCAACGGGCGAAAACATTCGTTTCTTTTGTGGCGCATAACTGTCCCTTTTGGGAGATTCAGGATCATTCACGAGCATGGAAGAATTAGGTTCATCTTCGAGCAAACTATCGAATAACTGATCGAGGTTAGCTGGAGCGGGAGGAGGAGTGCGATCTCTAGACTTATTCTTTTTTCCAGATCGAACTGCATTGTTTTTGAAAATCTTACCCATTACTGCGTTCTTTTCCATGGCATCTTTTCTCTTTAATGGCGAGGAAGGTTTTTCAAACGATGTTAATGTATTTTCCGTTTCATCATCACAACCAACGTAGTCATCAGACATATAAACAAAGTCATCTTCGTCTGAAACACTGTCATTAGACTCAATTTCGTCGCGCACGTGTTCATCTTTAGATGTATTTGGTACCTCCTTATTATTCATGTTTCTAAATCTCTCCATGACAGTTGATGGTCTAAGTTCAAAAATTTCTGGTTCCTCATTTTCCATAAATTCATACACGTCTACGTTTTTCTGTGAAGACTCTTTGGTTCGATTAGAATCATACTTATGAGTTAAAAGTGAATTTTTTCTATCTTTCTTCTTTTTCGAACCACTCTTTTTCTTTTTCTTCGAAGAAGTAACAAGAGGAGGAACTATCGCTGACATGTCGATATCAGAAGTTAGAATTGACACTTTGATACTATCGTAACCTTTCAATGCACCTTTGGTAAGTACAGTATTTTGGTTATATTTCTTAGAACTCTTCTTTGCTTTTTTCTTCTCGGACTTTTTACGACTCTTATGACTGTAACAAAAATATATTATGCAAAGACAGACATACAATATATATATACAATATATGCACATAGTTTTGTTTTTATATGAATCTTTTCATTCAACTTAATGTCATTAACATTTGACGTGGCGGAAATGTTTTCAACCATACAGTTATTATACACAGAGGAGGGGAGCTGTAGACAGGCCTGTGGGTGCGTGTCCAATAAATAATAAAAAGGGAAGATGAGGGACATATACTTATCTTTGTCTAATCACACAGATAAGACGCGGATAAATATTCATGGCGCGTTTTTACCCGACTGTTTAATAAAAATACTTTGAAAATTTTTTCAATGTTTATGTTTTTTTAAACATGTTACTACAAAAATATCTTTTAATAAAAAAATATATATATATAATTTAATTTTATAAATTGAAATTGAGTTAGCTTTAAGCATTTCATTAAAACTGAAAATTTCTAACTACGCACGCCTAAAAAAAAACAGACAGGTAGTCCCACTTGACTTTTTTACACACATTTTAGGCTGGCTCCCCTAGTCTTTGTATAATAACTTTAAAACCGCAGTATTGACAAATCTATTTTTTAACCTTTTGTTTAAATATTGATTCGCAATCTGTAAGTCTTTCATTATTTTCGATAAGTTAACATATCTTGTCATCATACTGAAAAAAGAATCTAAAAAAATAATTTAATAAATAGACACTACAATTTTATATACAGTAAAAAAGACACTATGGATGTATATTAAAGTGAAAAATATATTACCTTGTTCTTGGTTCCAAAACAGTCTGCACATGTTTAGCTGCTGCGGCTTGAGATCTGCATTTTCGCTTGATTTTGTCAAATTTGTCTTCAAAGATATTAATATTCTCACTCATATCCGGATCTTTCTTTTCCTTAATTTCTGTGACTTTCTTCTCCTTTACAATAGCCTCATTTCCGGCAGGTTTATCTACGTCCATTTCTATATAATTCACTTCAGCGGAATTGATCTCAGTTAAATCTTCGTGTACATTTTTAGTAAGAATTTTATCATTGCTCAATAGAGGTTGAAATTTGCACGTTTCTTTCAATCCAGATATTAAATCATTTTCTAAGTTTCTTACTTCTTCACTATTTAATATATTTTGTGCTGTAATAGAATCTACGTCTCCATCACTCTTAGAGTCACATTTGTCATCAGTGTTTTCGTCTATAATTATTGCGTCAGATGTTGCTTGAACAAACCCATTAGAGCTGTAGGGTAGAACTGCAGTACTGGTTGAAGGTTGTGCGTAAGGATCGGTGTTACTGGACGTCCTTCTAGATATAGGAACAAAATTTTCCATACCCGATAAACGCGCGGATGTATGTATAATAGGTTTTCGAGGCAAGCCAGAGGTAGTTACTGCAGAATATGAATAATTAACGTTACTAGTAGTCTTTGATTGTGCTTGGCTTAACGCGCTAGCACAAGCTAATGCGTAACTATTAGGACAGCAGGATATTATAGGTCTATTTATAGTTCGCACTCCAATCGAACTTCTATTGGAATCCTTCAACAATTCACAACAATCTAAAAATAGTACCTCATCTCGACTAAGACTTCTTCGAGCAACTTGCTGTTCTCTGACAGTTCTTCTTACATCGCCCAAAATTTGTTGCATTGTTGGTAAAGTAATCTTCTTGGTGCTTTTTTTGGCTTTCATTTTTAGTTGTAACATTTTTAACCTGTCTAGGTGCTGTTTAAAAACTACAAGATAATTAGGTTCATCGGGCACTGGCACAGTTCTCAGTTTCATTTCAAATTCAGCTAAATTAGATACGTGTAGTAACGTCATTTGATGCCGTAATAAATTATCTGGTCTTCGAAACTCCTTTTTACATACGTGACAATATCGTGCTTCTGTTCCAAGATTTAATTTCTTAACACGTTTTTCAGATAATTTTGGAAAAGTGTTTCTAGATCCTCTCGTATAACTTTCACCTTCAAAACTTCTTCGGTTTTCACTACGAGAACTTTTCTTAGATTTACGGTCTTTTGCTTCAAAATAAACGTCGTCTGATTCATTAGCAATGTGGAATGTTTCAGATATTTTTTTAGTAGCCAACAAGTTTGATTTCCTGGGTTTCCGTTCAGAAAAGAAACCAAAACTCTCCATAAACTGTTCTGATCGGAGTTTTTCTTGAGATTCTTCCCGAGCTTTTCGAATATCATCAGTTTCTTCAAGAGTTCGTTTGACTTTTTTATGTTTTCTCTTACTTTGTTTCAAATCAGTTTCATTATATTTAACGTAGTCGTTGATCTCGTGGCGAGTTTTGCTATTACTGACCTCAAGTGACTGTGAATTTTTTCTCTCTCTTTCCTCCACTAACTTTTTAAGGGGTACGTCGCTCTTCGATGATTCATCAGAATCACTTATTGTTTCTTTTGAATTATTAGCCACTGTTGACTCAGTAGTTGTAATGGAGTTTATTTCGGGTATAACAGTTGTAACATCTTCGTGTGCCGTAGCGTTTTTAAGGTTATTTTCTTTAGGTGATTTAGAAATATTTGATTTAAGTGAAGATAATCTTTGTTTTCTAAATGGTTCCGTTTTATCAGCCATGTCTTCCAATTCAATGTCATATGGATCATAGAGCATTGAACTAGAAGACTTAACGACGACAGATTTAGACCTTGTTCTTCTTGCTGCGAGTGGTAAATAATTACTTGAAACATCTTTATCTTTAACCAAATCTGGCTTATCTTGATGTAACGTAGTTAAAATATCGTTAAAATTGCTTAATTTTGATTTCTTTGGTTTTGAGCTTTGCATGTTATCCGAGCTAGTAAGTGACGAAACTATTTTTCGCTTTTCAATGCTGTTTGGTTTTGTTATTTGTTTTTCTTCTACATAAGTTATTTCTTTATCATTGTTGTTTATGTTCAATTCGTTCTCTGATTGTGTTCCAGTTACAAGTATTGTACTGTCTATACATTTCTTAGCTTCTGCGTTATTTTCTGTAAGGATTACTTTGTTATCACTCACACTCACACTTTTGTCCATTCGTGGTGAAACATCGACATCAAATTCATTTAA
The DNA here is from genome assembly GCA_018250715.1 of Telegonus anausis annetta. Classification (NCBI taxonomy): domain Eukaryota; kingdom Metazoa; phylum Arthropoda; class Insecta; order Lepidoptera; family Hesperiidae; genus Telegonus; species Telegonus anausis. Next base: position 8,380 of record DWOA01000020.1, on the reverse strand, counting down.
ATTATGTTGAGAGCTATCTAAAGATTTCTTTTTCTTACAACTCGTTTTCGGTGGCGGAGATTTCTTGCGCTTAATTGATTTATTCTTATCCTCACCACTAGAATGTTCGATTTGACAAGTGCTTTTAGGAATTTGGTTTTCAATGTTCAAACATAAATTGTTCTCCTCGGAAACAGTTTCAGTGTCTGCACCGCCAGAGTTTTTTATATAATTTTCTTCGTCTAATAAGAGCTTTGAGAATATTAGTTGCTTCTTGGTAAGTGGAGCCTTTTGTTCCAATAAAGTGTCAGAGCAACTGAGAGGTACTTGTTCGTTTCCTTCCACGTAGAGAGATTTGCCCCGCCTGCTACGACGCACAGGCAGTCCAGCGTCCTCTAGGTAATCGGTCTTCGTCACGTTTGTTACAGCGTTGATCGTCGTTATATCCAAATCAAACTTACTAGTTTTTCCCGTTATATTATCATCATTAGATTTGATAGAAACCGAATCATTATTCATTACCAAAATCATAGAGTCTGTTCTGACTACTTTGTGAGTATCGTCTTGATTGATATCATCGTTATAATCAGTACATATTTTTTCAGTTGATAGTTTTGAATTATCGTGAACAATCTGCGTATTCAAATTCAACGACTCACGCTCTTCGACAATTTTGTTTTCGTTCTTGCTTGACTCATCAAGAACTAAGTTTATTTTTTCTATGTCACATATGTCTTTTTGTTGTGTCCGACTTACATCCACTAAATTTCTACTTAGAACAATATTTTTTGTCTCTTCTACGCTTTCTTCTACGCTTTGTTCTTTTAATTTATTTTGAGACGAGTCCGTTATTATTTCTGCCGGAACATTGTTTAATTCATTAGAGTTTAATCTCGATGTTATATCATTTATTTTTAAATTATTGGTGCCCTCAAATAATTTATAATTTTCCTTGTTTATATCAGTTTCATTTGAGTTTCTCAGATTTGTTTCTTTACATTTTTGTAACTCTTTTGCTGATACCGTAAGACGTCGACTTTTCTTTTTCTTCTTATTTACATGTCTACTTTTTACCTCGATGTTTAGATCATCTTGTACAATAACATTGTCCAAAGATTTATTATTACTTGGATTTACATTATCTACATTTATCAAAACCATATCTTTATCACTTGATTTACTGAAAATAGTTTTATTCCTTTGATTGCTTGCTGATGGTTTTACTGACGTTTTATTATTGGTTTTGTTAAGCTTACTGTGTTGTTTAGTTTTATTTTTATATGTATTAATTTCTTGATCAAATTGTGACGCAGATTTAAGTTTACTATCGTTTTGTTGCTTTTGTTTGACAATAACAGCAAGGGAAATATCATCGTCAGAATCATCTTCCACTTCAACTTGACACGTCTTAGGAATCTCTAACGATGTTTCAGAGAAGATAGGTGCATTACTACTTTCAATGTTTTCAACATTTGTAATTTCAAAAGAATCTGTTTCAATCACCTGTGTAGGCTCCAACTCATTACAAATAGGTCTGTTTGTACATAATCTAGATCCTTGAATCTCCTCAGATCCACGAAATTGAATTCCGTCGTTTTGATTTTCTGTGTCAATTTCACCTCTAGTGGTAATTGTATCGGCACTGGTCGATTGGTGTTCCGTATTTGGGAAAATTACAGTTTGCAGATCGGTACCATCAACAATTCTATTCCTATTCAATTGTTGAGTACTACTGACTTCAGATAACTGGATATTTGTAGGTACATCAGCATCTGAAAATCGTTCTGTGTCATTGTTATCGGACTCAGGCATAGTGAGAGTATCTCCGGAAGGCAGGTTTTGTAATTGATTAATCACTACTTTTGACTTCTGTCTTTCAGATGGCGCTTTGATCCGAACTGCCCTTAAGCTGGCTGTTTTGTCGTTGTTAGGTTTCTGTGCGTTTGACTTAGTTGCAATCGGGGTAGGAGTTTCTTGTGCTAACAAGTTGTTGTAAACTTGGTCGTCATTTGCATTATCTGTATCGTTATCAGTTTTAAGAACAATATCATCATACGTTAAATCGATAACTTGGTTTTCTAAAGTTAGCATCCCTTCATTTCCACCTAAATTAATATTACATTTCATTCGAGATGCATCATCTATGAATTGTGACGAATATAATGGTTTCATATCCACAGTATCGGTGGAGGCATCAACAGCTAATTCTCTGGATAGTCTCAACGGCATTGGTAACATACATTGCCCCGCATTTTTAAAGAGAGATGTTTGTGTGGATAAAATTGGTATTGGCCTTGAAGTAGACAAATATTGTGGCAGTACGTCTAACAGCTGGTTACGATGTTCAACAGGCATCGCTCCTAATATTGACACGATCTCTTTTGGTAACATCACAATGTTTCGTGCAATTTCGTGGTCCCGCTCAAAATTAAACATACCAGTTCTAATCACCATATCATCGTTAGATCTTCCATCCTGTATAGTATTAACTGAACTGGTAGATGCAAACTGTGTCATTGCTTGATGATCAATTTCCGGGACATAAGTACCGCAAGGCGGCGGGTAAGGTATAGAATGTCCAGTATTCGGTAATGTTCCATAATTTACAGGTGTAACAATAGTTGTTCCTGCTAACGTATAAACTGGAGTGGTACTAGCTATAGTAGTACTTGGAATGCTTAAAAGACTATTTGTTAATGTGGTGGGAGTCGTTACATTAATTTTTGACATAGATATACATGTATTCGGTAACGTATACACCGGGTTGGTATTTTCATATGTCGTGAAAGGTGTTGATATGCCACGATTTAATAATGTATACACAGGTAACGTACCAGTTAAAGTGGTGACCGTGGTATTCAATGTAGGATTTGTAAATGAATATGTCATTCTTTCTTGAGCTTGAATAGACGCAATCATTGAACTGTTTATTACAGTTGAATTTTGAGATTTATAACTGGAAATGGTTTTAGTATTTGAGATATCATGAGACATGTATGTGTCTGCACATGTACTGTTAGGCGTTGAAGGACTAATCTCTGTGGGATTACTTTCTTCTGAACCAGATTCAGACCCCGATGGTCTAATTTTATATTGAGGAATACGTAACGTCGGGTCATAAATCGGTTTTTGAGAAAGAGAATTTTCGGAACAATACAATTGTGTCGTGTCAGGACTAATTTTATCTTCATCACGAATATATTCTTGTAAATATTGATTAGGTATGTCCGTCGTGGCATGTGTCTCCGTTACCGACATTTCCGTTATGTTATCAACATTATTTGCATCATTCATTTTTCCAGATAAATCTTCTGGTATATCTTCGTTATTAACGTCATTATAGCCTACTTGACTATCACTAGTGCAATTTACTTCAGATGTCATCACAATTGAGGTAGGCTGTTCTATGTTAATTGTCTTTTTATTAGACAAATCAGTAGGTAACACGTCACAGTGAGTATCTAACATAAACTGATCTTCATTATGAACATCATGAACCTCAATAGGTTTACTTTTAGACAAATCCTGTATTTGAATTTCCTCCATATTAGGTCTCTGAGATAAATTAATGCAATAATTATCATCATTTCTTTTTAAAGATAAATCGGTAGGAACACATTCATTTCGATGGGCCAAATTTAATGCAGATGGCTGCAGATAGATGCTTGTGTCGTGTTGAGAAGACTCGGAAGACGAAGTTCTCATAGTTGGAGAATAAGAATACTGTGAGTTGTGTGAATTGTGTTTAACTCGTAAGTCTACAACAACATCTTCACTTGCTAAAGACTCAACGGTAGCCCTCGACTTATTTGATAAATCTAAAGTTTCGTAATTATCATAATTGGTCGATAACAAAGAATCACTTCTAGAATCTATAGATAACGCTTTACCGGATAAATCTAAGGGCGCAGACAAGATAGATTCCACATTAGTACTGGCGTGAGCAGGTGGGATGGGATTTTGGATTTGATCATCGTTAAAATTTCGTTCAGCATACATGTTTATTGGGATTTTCACATTCATGTCCAATATTGGTTGAATTTTAACTTGTTTTAAGTGAGATAAATTAACTTCGGTATTGACGTTAACGATTCTTTGCTTTTTAGCGACAAAATTTTCATTATTTCTTTCTTCCAAATTCTTAACTGTAAACTCTCTTAGGGTTTGGATTTCGAGTGCTTTCTTTCGAATTTTTTCATTAGCTTCAAGTACGGGTTTAGCTACATGATCGGAACGAATCGGTACATTTTTATCGCAACTTTCTACTGATCTTCTTGATGTTCGAGATCTCGTATTTTTTTCAGTGGACACCAAAGATTTTTTAGCTTTTTCTGTACGAATATTTACATTTCTTTCACAATTTTCCAATGGTCTTTTTTGGGACTCCGTGTAAATTTGTATGTCAATAGTTTTTTTCTTGGGCAATTCATTCACAGCCATTGCTTGTTTGACGTTACGTTGTCGTGATCTTGTCTTTTTTTGGGGTAGTAAATTATAAGTGTCAAATCCTTCCGGCGCTAATCTTATAAACGTTTCATGATTATAAGATGGCGCATGATAATATGGCTGAGCATATATCATGTTTTCAGTTTGTGATACAGATACAGACCTACGACGAGATGCCTCTTTTTTATTAGAATTATCATTATATCTTGGAGTAACCGGTTCATAATTTCCTTGTCTCGATTGTTTTGTTTTTTTTTCAACGGTCACGTTTCTATGGACGTCCTGGTTAAAATGTTGCTCTCGGTATAGTGGTTGAGGTCTAGGCAAGTACTCTGTCATGTCTTTATTTTTTGGTGAAGATTTTTTCGGGCGTTGATCTGTACTAGGATAAGTATGGGCAGGTGGATTTAAGTGATGCATACTCAGCGACGTATCAACTCTTGGACTTATTAAAACCGTAGGAGCAACAAGGATAGGCTCTGGGCCAATTGGCTCATCTGAACCACACTGTACAGAAACGTGTGATGGCGCATTTGGGTCCGGTTCTACTAATTTATTCTTCAACATTGCAATACAATCATTTAGACCCTTCCTCGGCTTATTTAGTTTATTTATTTTATTTTGAATAGAATCAAAATGATGTGCTTGAATGGACTCTAAAGTATGTCCTTGTATGGACTCCAAGGAATGCCCTTGGAAAGCCTCTAAACCGTGGGCATGAATAGCCTCTAAAGTACTTTGTTGATTAAAATGTAAGGGCGGTTTATCTAGTTTCGTTACAACTGCTTCGTTTTCAAATAGTACAATTTGGCCCGAGGGATCATGTTGATTAGCGTTATTACACTCTTGTTGTATAAGAAAGAGATGATGAAATTGGACAGCTTTATCATGAGTCTCTGAATTTGCTGTCAATCTAGCGATTGAATGTTTCAAAGGTACATTTTGAGCTGGAGCGCAAGCATTATGCGAATCTCCATTTTCGCCACTACAACCAGGTGATTGGTTGTCTCTTCGATCATTGCTTGAATCTCTGCGTTCAGAAGAATGCTCACGCACATTCTGAGAATCACTATTTAGATTAATTCTCTTTTCGTTATGATCTACCGATAACTCTTCAGTTTCAATTTTCTCTGGACAAGAGGTCGAAGCATCAATTTCTTCTTCATTCTTCTCTTGTACTTTTTTCTCAATTGGAGGAAGGACTTTTCTTTTGGGTTTGTTTAGCATAGCTTTTCGATTCATAGATTCTTTTTGTCGTGTTATCCTTACGCGTTTTAATCTCGGTTTAAGAGGTTTATTATCGTCATCATCTCTATCCCTATTCGTTATATTTTTATTTCTATCGCTATTAGCCGAGTGATCAAAATGTATGGAATTACTAGTTCTAGGTTTACCACTCTTTTGATCTTCTGACGTACGACGTTTCATCATTAACATTGCTCGCTGTTTTTCATGTTTTCTACGAGGTCTTAATATAGAATTCAATGGGTTCACCAGTACTCGATGACGTTTCGCAGGTAAGTCTGCCAGCATTTTCCTTATGGTTTCTGCTGCAATAACAAAGTGAAATTAAAATAAATAAGTGTAATGATTATACAATTACATAATACTTAAATAATGGATTTACTTATTATTTATAGGTTATTTAATTGTCAACAAAATTGCCTGATATTTATGCGTGCAATAATTCAGGATACGTTCGCTCTGTAGGATAGACATTAACTCCTTCATTAAAAGGAGCAAAGTACACTGTGTTATCTAGTTTATCGTTTGCCCGCTCATCATACTAGCAGTTTAGTTGTTACTACAATACTAGAAAGGACCTGTGCGCGCATTTTCTTATTAAAACCAACAAAAATAATGTACTTACCATCACCAACTTCACTTCTAATTTTTGGTCTAGGCCTTATACGATTCTTTTGCCTGGTTGGCCTTGTCCGAATATTGTTGCGTATTTTCTGCCGAATTCTATTATCAGGCAAACGTGGACGACGTCTTCGCACTCCAAATGGGCGGTACCGGCATTTTCGGCGAACGGCCGGTGTATCTCCAGCACAATCCAACATGTGTTGATGCAAGTCTTCTATTGTCACAGATTTATTACATTTAGTACAATCTCGGAACCCTCTTGGCGGTCGAGTTCTACTGACATTTTGACTTGGAGGCACATAAAGGTGCTTCAAAATATCCGCTTTTAAAAGAGAGTCTCCTACTATTTCATAGTGTTGTACTTGAGCGTTGGGATGCTGGGATGATACGTGAGCACTCAAAGTTCGCGAATCCCGCGATTGCGCACCACAGGCACAACATACATAACACCTTGGTCTTACCCACTCTCCACTTAAAATAGCTGGTTTTATATTAAATTTCGGAGCTGAAGGCATCAATCCCAAAAAGGTTGGAAAGTCGTGTTCAGTTGTACTCGGTGTAGGTTCCATTACATATTTAACTATTTGCGACTTAGCACATGGTATCTCCCTACTCTCGAGTATTTCTTTCAACTCTTTGCCAATAATATTCTGTTTTTCAGTCTTCTTTGCCACTGGCGTAATATTAAATTTATCTTCAAATTTACGCCGCATACATAGCTGTGTCCAAATATCCAAACTTGATACTAGTGATATGATACAATTGTTGGCATGAGTATCTCTTTTTATTTGATCTGGATTCCATTGTTTTTCGTTGTCTAAATTGTCCCATTTCCACTTATGCTTGGGAGCTAAGCTGCGTGGCATATAACCATCGAAGACGTTACGAGAATATTGCTCACAGGCTAATAATATGGGAAATCCTTCAGCGGTATTTATCACTACGCTATTTTTTGACTTTCGCGTTTTGATGGTACTGTCCGGGTCAGGATTGAAATTGAAAGATCCGTCAAGAAATTTTGACAAATTTTCTTGGACGTTACTAGCAACTTTAGAGTAGAAGCTAGTATCAAAACATTTTTCAAATTTTTGAGTGGCATCCTCGATAGCCCTAAACCAATCCTTCTTCGTCGGTTCTCCCGTTTTTGCTGACCTTTGAACCACACCTAATCGGGATAGTATTTGGTCAGCATCAGTATTGTGGAAAGAAAAATTTGAAGGAATCCTTCTATTCCACTGAATGTCATCTAGCACTATTACAGCATTTTTATCCAATGCAGTAGCCGTAGATATATTTTTGTTAGGCGGTAGAATTAGGTTTGTTGTAATATTATCTTCAATATCGGCTTCATCATGAACGTGAGACGGCTTGAGTTCACAAGATATAACAATACCATTGAAACCATGTCCAGAAAAGTTTCTTCCATTTCTGTAATCATCCTTATCTTCACTAGAGTCGAGTGACTTTTGACTCTTCTTAGTGGTTTTTTGGCGCAATCTACTACGATAAGAAATCTTTTGTTTCTCGCATACATTAAGCTTGTGTTCTGCCAGTTCCTTCGTGGAAGGGAAACGGGAATGACAGTCAAGGCAAGCGAAGTATTGATTAGGGTGGCTATCCACCATGTGACGAATAATGTTGTTGGGTTCAGTTTCGACATGATTGCAGAATAGACAAACGATAGAAGAATCGAGTTTAGAATTGGAAAGATGTATACGTCTGACATGTTTAGAAACAGATTGCTTGGAAACAAATATTCTATCGCAGTAGGGACATAGAAGTTGAGGAGTCGGTAATAAATCGGATTTATTAGAGAGTTCATCTAGTTTACTCGGCGACGCTTTGGACGGTGTGCTAGAACGCTTAGGTTTTTCTTGGGCATGTTTACCATCCAATTTGCGTACAATTTGTTTGATTGATTGAGGGCTGGGAATAGTGGACTTTCTTGGCCTCAGTCTTCCATTTAAACCAGACGATGGTTCATCTTCACTGGAGTTCATCGTGTTTAGCTCCTCAAGCCTAAAATCGAATATTTACTATTAACGTTCAAACATTATTATTTTTTTATTAAATAGAATTGGTAGTT